>RQTK01001430.1:58922-71520 GCA_003991915.1 Elysia chlorotica | reverse complement strand
CCCACCTCCCCCGCCCCCCCCCCCACCCCTTAATTACGTCCCCTGACCTCCCTTTATGTCACTCTCACCATCTGCACCTGAAGTTGTAATGTTTCGGTGACCCAGTGTGGTCTGACCGTATGCTAATTGCCTCCCCTATCACAAGACATAAAAGGTCCACAGGTTTTTGTTGTGTACATACCTAGGTCTGCTGTTCTGTGAAATAGGCAGATTATGCACAATAAATCTGGCAGTGTAGGCTATTAGTTGATGTCACTCTCCCATTACTTTGATTTATTTAACCCAGAAGTACTGAAAAGTAGATATATTATTTATTTTTCTTCCTATACCTTCATGCTGCTTTGAAAAAAGCTTCGTCCATTTGTGTAGGTCCGTCTCCTTCCTTTTCTCCTGTCTTTTTTTCTCTCTTTCTATCACTCTCCCTGCCTCGCCCTTTCTCTTTATTTTTTGTTTGTCTTCCGTTCTGCGTGTTGCCCTGTGTTCCCGTCCCTCTGGCTCTTTGCATGTCAGTCTGTCTGTCTGTCTGTCTATTTCGCTCTCTCTCTCTCTCTCTCTGACACACGCGCACAAACACACACTCTCTCTCATTCTCTCTCTCTCTCCCTTTGTCTCTCTCTCTGTGATAAGTGAATATTACTGATGCCTCTATTAGACCATGATAATGCATGATTTCCAACTAACTTTGTACCAGCACACAGTGGCGGTGAACGGAACGAACTCCAAGCGCAAACACATGCCAAAATAAAATTCTTAAGTTTTAAAATTCAAATGCAAGGAGTGGAAGGTAAGATACTATGAGTAGAGCAATCACAAAGATACAGTAAAATTTACCGCGAGCGAGCTATGTGGATTTTAAGAGAAAAAGACAACAACAACAAAAAATTAAAAGGGAGACAAGTAGATGTGCATAAACCTCGTACCTCCACACGGCCCTACAAGGACTAACTAATCGCTCATCACAAAGACTATATCGTCTTCACACAAAAAAAGCAATGCATGTAGTCTTTTTGTTCTTTTAAAAATCGGTGCAGTAGTTCACACCTTAGTGTTATGACTGAGGTGACCTCACACCTTGGTGTTATGAGTAAGGTGGCCGACTCTTAAACTGCGTGTGCACTTCTATGGCTAGAAATAATAAATACTTGTCGCCAGACGGATATTATCCGATAATCCGGATTAATGTGATTAACACATTCTGTGTTTACCCGTGCTTGATTGTGTGGAACAAATCAGTTCTGGTTATTCGGTGGAGAAACGTGTGCTCAGCGCAACACAAGTTAGGTGCAGTGTTTGCAGTCATATTGGGCCTTTTATAACATGTTTTCAGTGGGCCTCTTTATACTATGGAAAGAGAGACAGAGAAAAAGATGGACAGAGCGAGAGTGCGAGAGAGAGAGAGAGAGAGAGAGAGAGAGAGAGAGAGAGAGAGGGGGGGGGGGGGGGGGCGTGAGGAGGGTCTTGAGTGGCAAAGGAAGAAATTAGCAGCCTTGGCAATTATAAGCTGCTGAGTGTTATAACGTGTATAATCATTTCTGTGGATATTAGACAGAGAAGACCCTTCTTCTTCTTCAACAACAACAACAACAACAGCAACAACAACAACAACAAAAACAACAACAATAATAAGAACAATTTTCTGCGAGAAAGCAACTGATAATGGTATCGCCGTCACTTGTAATACTGTAGGCCTACACTTTCTAATTGGACGACCACTATACCAGGCCTACTTAGTTTGACCTCGGGTCATCCACCGCACGAAATCCCTAACAATCTCAGCCGGAAGTGGTTTAGTGCTATATGCGCCAAAAGCAGATCCAGTATCGAGCCTTGTCGAGTGGGAAGTCCACAGTCGTGCTAGCAGACGATACTGGAAACCGCGTCTGCCTAGCGGACCTACACCGACAACAAGCTAAACTCCGCGAGTCGGCGAATGTGGTACCTGTGAAACAGACAGTCGATTGAAAGACACCAGGCTAAGGTTTGAATTTCTGTAAGAGTAGTTTTGTTTTTTCATTATTTTATCTTTAGTGCTTCGAAATTTGAGGAAACCCCTAAAGCTTGTGCGATTTCGTGAGCGTTGCGGACAAACCAGCGTGACTCTTAGATCGCTCTATAATTGGCCATGGCGCTTTCATCATAGATCTTAATTTGGTAGATGCTTGATGTTTCCCAGCACTTTATCAGAAAAGATTGACTGTTACATAAGGTGCTTACATTGATTGTTACAAACCATGCTTACATTGATTGTTACAAACCATGCTAACATTGATTGTTACAAACCATGCTTACATTGATTGTTACATACGGTGCTTACATTGTTACATACAGTGCTTACATTGTTACATACGGTGCTTACATTGATTGTTACATAAGGTGCTTACATTGATTGTTACATAAGCTACTTACATTTGAAATGGCCATCACTGCGTCGTGAAAGACTTGTAAATTTTCCAGGCCCTTCTTTGTGTAGAGGTTTGTTTAATTCTGAATTACAGTTTTACTGCCTGCTGGAAAGAAATGCAACAGTTTCAAATATGTGCAGAGTATTAAAATTTGTTCATATATTCTGTTTTTAATAAATGCCTGCATTAAGTTACACAATTGACGACGACTACTTTTAAGTTTTTGCGATTACCTGTGTCCCAAAAGAGGGCCTCAAAACACTCAACGTTTTACTTGAAGTAAGGACGCTTTATGGCATTACGCATGGTATTCACGCTTTCCTACTAATATTTTACATGCGTAATATAGAGAGCAGCGAAAAGGAAGTTTAGGGCAAATCATTAAGTCACTTCACATCTCATTCATAGACTCTATGATCCATGGCGATTGCCAGAAAACCGTGAGTAAAATTAATGAATGTTTATGTCTGTGCGTAAAGTGAATCCATGTAGTCCAGGCGGTAGCAATCTTGATTACCGAGCAGTAGTTTTATGTTCAAAACTCAGTTCGTGTGCCGTTTCCGTGTAAGATTTTGGAGAAAAAATTACAAGGCATGAAATTAGTTACAGCTTTAAATTTTTCCGTAAAGGCAATATTTTACAAGACTTATGGTTAAAACATAAGAGAGGCGTGTGAGACGCTGGAGATAAAACTTGGAAAACATCGACACAATCAGTACGTAGAAAGAAAGGCAGTCTGGGTGGAGCTTAAACCCACAGACTTGCAGGTAGAAGTCGACTGCTCAACCCTCAAACTCTCCCCCTTCACACACACCACACACACACACATACACACGCACACACAAACACATACATACTGCTATTAAATCTAGTTTTTATCTTGCTTTCCCGTTCCACACTGACTCTACTTTGTAAAAGCCTTTTAGACTACAAATAATCTTATTTATCTGCGAAACTTACTGAATGGAAAACATAAAGGTTTTATTTTTTTATTTGTAGACAACAGTAAATAATATTAAAAAATGCTTACGTGATTTGTCTGTCAAACTCTACACCTGAACCGTTTGTTTATGCATATACAAGATCGGTTTGCGCTGTCTCGAGAAACATTAGCTTCTGTCTGAGCTTCGGGTGGCAAAAAGGAAAAGAAGGAAAAACAAGAACATTACTGGCTTAAAACTAGGCGTAAATAGAATTATTACGAGAGATCCTTGTGCCTATTTATGTCGTAATAGCTTTGCTCCGTAATAAACTTAAAATAACCGTTTCATGGTAGAGATAAAAGTATTTGTGGCCTAAAGGAAAACTTTGCGTTGTCTTTGACAAAGGCGGGAATATTACTGGCAAGATGTTCGATCTCTGGGGTAGAATCAATCGCCTTTTTCATTGATAATTTTTATTGAGCAATTTGTATCAACAACAATCTGCTATAACTTTCAAAGCTTCAGATATTTTTCTTGAAATTTTTATTTCACCGCAGAAATCACATAAAATATTGCTAGAATAACAGGCTGTACCGTAACATCGAAATTTGTTTTCTTCCTAGGCTTAAATTGTCCTTATTTCACGGAGACCTGAGCACGGGGGGTGCTAAGATATTTCGATATCTAATAAACAAACCAGATTATGTCTGAAGGATTAGTATGGAATTAGAAATTGGAGCAATTAAAAATGTAATGGCGTAATTCAATTACAAATATCAAGTACAGAGGTTTTCTATTTAAATAATTGATTTCTTTATAGTTTAGCACAATTAAGAATTGATTTTAGAGCCTCAGAAATTATTTCAAAACTCGTTTGATCAATACAACGTTTCTGGTTGTTTGTTTTTAACGAATATTTGCGAGTAACATATAAAAAATGATAAAACCAACAGCTTTACAAATATTCGACAATGTAGACTTTATCACTAGGACCGTGTTTGATATCCTGAGTATAAAAGCAGCGCTTACCATTATTCTAGACTAGGTGGAGATCATCAGTGATATCTTCCATTTATATACAACACACTTTTACAAGGTAACAAATTCAATGTGTTTGAAACTCATACTAAGTACAAAGAATTTGTTCGTTTCGGTTTATTTAATTTTATCAACTGTAAAAATAGATTTGGTCAAGTTTAATAATGTAAAACAATCTTTTAAAAATACAAATGCGATAGTTTTAATTTGTATTGAGTAATATATTTGTATCCGTTGAGTTCAATGATTTTCTCCCTGTTTGTTCTGAAAGCAGTTTAGGTGGCAAGACACAGATCTCATGGTAGGCAGCGGAGGTAGATTCTAGAAAGACCACTTTAAAAAACCACGCTATGTCACGCTATTGGACAAACTCACGGGGCAATATTCCCCGAACATTTCTCTTGGAGACTTTAGTTTCATAAAGGATTAAAAACAAACTTTTCAGTCATGAGACTCCTCTGGTGTTCGTTTGTAGCCCAAAAATAAATGTGGATTTTTATTTAAATGAGCGCCAACTTAATCGGTGAAAACCTTAAACCTAACGGTATGACAAAATAAGTGTGGATTTATATTTCCAGGAACGCCAACAAGACTCTATCCTCACCTAACGGTATGACAAAATAAGTGTGGATTTATATTTCCAGGAACGCCAACAAGACTCTATCCTCACCTAACGGTATGACAAATTAACTGTGGATATTTTTATTTCCAGGAACGCCCACACGACTCTATCCTCACCTAACGGTATGACAAAATAACTGTGGATATTTTTATTTCCAGGAACGCCCACACGACCCGTACACAGTGCTCTGCAGTCTCCAGTCCCTGGGACAGGCTATGACGACCATGATGCCAGAGACGGAAGTGAGGGGAACCAGGGACACGCCCCTTATGTAAGCGTCCATCGAGGTCACTCGGCGCTGGGTATTGACCAGCCCTCGGACTTCAGCGGCGTCTCCAGTGTTACAGAGCTCCAGCGATTGGTGAGTGTGGGTGCCGGGTTCGATACCCGTGCACGTCATCAGTCTAAATTGGTTTTGTGTATCTGTGGTATCTGTCGGTCTCAAACTAGATCTAGGTTTGCGACTGCTCCTGCTAAGCTATGTTCACCCCACACTCTCTCAGTACTCGCGTCGTGTCGGGTCTCTAGGCCTATCTCTGTCTGTTACAACATAGCCGTTACCATGCTGACGTGCCGTAAAACAATCTCTGTCTGTTACAACATAGCCGTTACCATGCTGACGTGCCGTAAAACAATCTCTGTCTGTTACAACATAGCCGTTACCGTGCTGACGTGCCGTAAAACAATCTCTGTCTGTTAAAGCCTCTAGAGTTATTGAACTGCTTTATCTGTAACACAACCAACTTCTCGCTCTCTAGCAGCCGGACTGTTCGCCCATACTGTTACTGTTAGTGCTTATACATTTTATTTCATGTTACCGTGAAACCCTGAATCTAGTCATTCGCACCCCCCCCCCCCAAATTCCTAACAACTCCTGTTCTGATGAAAACAATAATAACACAGCCTTGACTGAATTGTTCGGCAGTTCCTGAGAAAGATTTATTTTGTTTCCGGTTTTGATCGTCTAAAACATATCAAGCTTTTTCTCTTTTTCGCCTTCTCACCGGCCCAAACAAACAAAAACAAACAAAAAACAAATCAAAGAAAGGTGACGAGAATTGGTACTGTGCCATAGAGGTCGGTGTTACCATGGCAACATCAGAAACAGCGCAAAGACTGGACACCTTTGCAAGAAAACCGTAACATCACGTCTTACTCTTAATGCTGCTAAAGCGACCGCCCCGTTCCGTGAAGAGGCGTAAAGTTGGTCATAGTGAGAACAACTCCAGGTTCCAAGTCTATCTCACGCCAATTGGTAGCCGGGTCTCTAATTATCTTGTTATGTTAAAGGTAACCCTATAACCTGAATGAATAAGTCAGTCCAAGGAAAGCCATAAAGCTCAGTGGTTAGAGCGCTGGCATAACGCTTCTGGGATCGCACAACATCTTGAGCTGTCTGGTAGCGACCATTGAGTTCTTGGACTGTGACCGGTTGAATTTGTACCGCAAGTGATGGTCACGCTTTAGAGACCACCTTTCATACTGCAAGATGATGGAGGTATAGAAAACAAATCCATCAACTAGCATGTCAAATCATGGTCACTAATTGTGTCTCTATTCATTCCTCTTCTAACAAAAACAATACAGAAATTTGGTAGATGAATGAGTTTGCGACTGCTTTCAAGGTTAGGTTAAAATATGAACCTCTATAGCCCAGGCAATACCTGTTCGATTCTAAAATTAATTTTTATCAACGCACCGCCATTTTGTTGCCACTTGAATGTACGCCAAACGACAATCCTTTCAGTGAACTGATTTCGGATAAGAAATGATTAAAATAGTAGTATGCATACATCTCATAAATTATCTATGAATGTAGGACAATCACAATCAGTTTTATTTAGATTCTGTTTTCTTGCTCCTAAAATCTTTAACACGGAGCAAATAAAGTAAATAATTAAAATAACTCAGTGTGTGGTGCTGACTCTGGACGTATCTCGGGGCGCTGTGTCCTGCTCTAGCTAGTACTTAACTTAACATCTTCCATCCGAAACTTCCCCGAAATCAACAGACTGTTTCGGATACTTTTCCATAGAGATAATCTTTTTATGTTTTTAAAAAGCCTTCTTGAAAAATTTCAAAAAAAGCACATACATAAGGAGCAAACATAGATTAACATTTTTATCTGAAAAACTTCTCTTCTGCTTGAATGGACCGAGTATGTGAATTTTTTTCTTACTTCATACAGACATTCGTAAAGAATATTTTGTGAGAAGTAGATCTACGTTTGAAAGTAAAATACAAAGCACATACAGACTAAATCTATTACGCTCCACAAGGGGGCGCTTTGTATTCTGTGTCGAATAAATTATATCTATGCATTACTATACACCGACTTGCTTTTATTGTGTCACTCGGCGTGTTGACAAATCCAATGCAAATTAAAATCCTGTTGTTGTTTTCAGCTTGCTCAGAGTGAATCTGTCGAGGAAAGACACAGACTTCGGAATGCAATACGTGATCTGAGACAGGCGGATATAGGTAAGCTGGGCAAATAGAGATAGGGCTAAGCGTACATAACTTGGACCTCTCAGAGATAGAGAGATGGATGGGCTGAAAAGACAGAAAGATAGAGAGATAGATAGATAGATAGATAGATAGCTATATAGATAGATAGATAGATAGATAGATAGATAGATAGATAGATAGATAGATAGATAGATAGATAGATAGATTGATAAAATTTTTGGTAGGTAGGTTGTTAGGTAGAAAAAGAAATAGAGACAAATTAGAAAGAAAGATAGAAAGAGAGAGATAGAAAGAGAGAGATAGAAAAAGAGAGAGAGATAGACAGATAGAGAGAGAGAGTGAGAGAGAGTGTGTGTGTGTGTGTGTAAGGGCGGGGAGGACTAAATTTGATTATAAAAATTCTGGATTGGAAAAAAAAACGCGCACACGTCATTGTAATAGTGAATTTCGTTTAATGACATACGAAACAAAGAAAAGAAAATGGCTATAAAGAAAAAAACAAAAAAGGCCATAGCTTGATTTTAAACCAAAATCTGTCATGTGTTTCTACTCTTTAAACAACAATCATTTAATTTTCTTCAAAACTGATGTTCTATTTAAAAAATAAATTCACCGAGAAATTTAGTATGTAAACGACACTTTCTCTTCATAACCTGCCTTTTGGTGGCCGACGAACTTGTTTAAGAGACGTCACGTGGTTGCCCATGCCTGGTGTATGGTGTCTGTCAGTACGACCTCCATCCTGGCTGGCCCGCCCTGTGTGAGGTCACGTCTCCCCGTGAAAAACACGCGTCACGCGTCACGCATCCACCCGGTGTGAGGTCACGTCTCCCCGTGAAAAACACGCGTCACGCGTCACGCATCCACCCTGTGTGAGGTCACGTCTCCCCGTGAAAAACACGCGTCACGCGTCACGCATCCACCCTGTGTGAGGTCACGTCTCCCCGTGAAAAACACGCATCACGCATCCACCCGGTGTGAGGTCACGTCTCCCCGTGACAAAACACGCATCACGCGTCACGCATCCACCCGGTGTGGCACGGCACGCGCTGTTTGCTCAGGATAATTTACCCCGCCTCAGTCACAGAGTGTCTCAGTCACAGAGTGTCTCGATAACAATAGAGTACTGTAGCATGGAGCAATAGCCTATGTCCCAACAATAGAGTACTGTAGCATAAAGCAATAGTCTATGCCCTAACAATAGAGTGATGTAGCATAGAGCAATAGTCTGTGTCTCAACAATAGAGTAATGTAGCATAGAGCAATAGCCTATGTCCCAAAAACAGATTACTGTAGCATAGAACAATAGCCTATATCCCAACAATAGAGTACTGTAGCATAGAGCAATAGCCTATGTCCCAACAATAGAGTACTGTAGCATAGAGCAATAGCCTATGTCCCAACAATAGAGTACTGTAGCATAGAGCAATAGCCTATGTCCCAACAATAGAGTACTGTAGCATAGAGCAATAGCCTATGTCCCAACAATAGAGTACTGTAGCATAGAGCAATAGCCTATGTCCCAACGATAGAGTACTGTAGCATAGAGCCTATGTCCCAACAATAGAGTACTGTGGCATAGAGCAATAGCCTAATTCACGCCAGTCTCTAAGCGCTTGGAAAAGAGTATGCAGCAAGGACTAGAATTGTTGCAACCAGTGGAAGTAGTGTTTCTCTCTCTCTCTCTCTTCTCTCTCTCTCTCTCTCTCTCTCTCTCTCTCTTACTCTCTCTGTCATCTCTTTCTCACACACACACACCCGTGCTTTTTCTATCCCTCGAACTCTCTCAGATACAGTTTCTTAATTCTGTCTATCTCTTATTTATGTCTGTCTCCGTTCTTTCTCATGCCCTTTCTCTCTCTCTCTCTCTCTCTCTCTCTCTCTCTCTCTATACCGCGTACTCCATTGTTCCTACTTTCCCCTGCTGAGACGCAACGCGCCCTACTCTGAGAGAAGAATGAAGTCTTTGTTTGCCTCCAAACTTTCAAGATGTTTTTTTGCACATGCTTCATTAAGTTCTCGGTATTTTTTTTTCTTGGTAAGTTTTCTGCAATCAAAATGATGTCCATGTACTTTACAAAATTGAGGTCACTAACTGCCTCTTTGCCAGAGATGGACCTACTACTTTTCGAAAGCGGTCTCCTCCGAGATGGCCCATTGGTATAGCGCGCGAGTTTTCATCTAAATGTACCTGGTTCGATCCTTGGTGACGTCACGGGCTACGCTACAAGAGATTTGTGGTGTTTGTTGGTTTTGTCACGCCCAACGCCTTTAAATAGGCTAAACTGCAGATGGATCCAAATACTAAGAGAGCTTTTTGTCCCAGACACTTTTTGTCCCAGACAGTCACATGACTGAAACCGTATGGCTTAAGCAAGTTCCATCGTCAGGTGAAGCAAATATATATCCAGATTAGAAGCAGCGTGCTCTCTCATTTCTCTCATTGAACCATCTCTTCAAAAGGGAAGGGCGACAAGAAGCCATGTCGTTAGATCAGGAGGTCTGAGGTTCAATCCCAACCCGAGTATGCTCAGTCGCTGACGTGCACGAGGCTACCATCTCCGTACGTGAGCTCTTTAGACCTATAGGGCGTGTTGGGAATTAAAGAAGGAGACATCTATCGTAGCACTTTCATCAACAACATCTGAACATTCTTGTGTTGAGTAACTCAGTTTTCTTCTATATTATGGCAATGAGTTTTGTGTTTAGTTGCCCAGTTTTCTTCTATATGGCCATTAGTATTGTGTTGAGTATCTCTCAAAGTCATGTACTAATGCCTGGAGGTATACGATATTACACCTTGATAAAAGTAACAACAGCAAAAGATAAACATGACATAGTAAAACTTTCTTGATCTTCGCACGATATTTGTGAAATGGAATACCTTTATTTTACTGAGGTGGCGACAGGTATGAAGATTTTTTTAAAGCCTGTTGTCACATTTAGACCGTGTCGATGTCCAATCGAGCCATGTAAACCTGGTCCCCAGAACCAGAACATGTCCGCCTGGCCAGGCCTAACTTATTGGCTGAGGGGAGAGCTGGTAGCCTGGCCCTGCCCGCCACAATCCGAACGCAAACACGCCGTTAGAATGGGATTAGGCCTGGCACAGATAGGCCGCGCTCATAGACATATAACTAAATCTATGGCCCCGCTCTGTACGTAAAACAAAGGGACGGTCAGAGTGGAATCCCGCGCGGTGAATTTCATTTATCTCAGGAAGGCGAGAAATTGGCCGCACTCGTCACGGAAATCTGACATGTTTTCAAAGTCTGCAACAGCCAGGGTAACGTCTTGGGCGATCTGGAGTGGCGTGTTTGGGAGTTCGATTAGAGATCGAATTATGAGGACCGATCAATACTAGGAAGGCCCCTGATCAGTTTCTAAGAGTTCAGTCTTCTGAAGAAGAAAATTGTTTACTTAGAGAATTGTTAAGGGAAAAATATTGTCTTCTGAACTACTTTCTCTTTTATGACTCATACATACATACGAGATAGTGGCTTTAAGTTACTCAATGCTGATTTCATAAGTAACTGGTGTAGGAAATAGGAGACAGATTTGTGTTTGGGATTAAGGAGCCATAAAGAAAGCTATTTCAGAAGGCAAATCTACAGTATGGCTCATCAGGCAAATCACTTATGTTTCCACAAGACAAGCGTATTGCCATCGTTTTGTTTGTCTAGATAAGAAAAGATCTAACCCGAGAAAGTCAACACTGAATGTCCAGGTAATGATTGCTCTAAAGGGGGACACCAGGAGGAACACTTTAAATTACCGAACTCGTAACTAAAACAGTCGATTTGTTGTCTTCGTGTTGCAACTTCTAACCCCCAATGTGTCGTGACAGTGGTTGGATTGTGAAATCTCAATTACAATCATGTTCGTCATGCCTTTGGAAAACGTTTGAACTGTGCTTTTCTCTCTTTTCTTGTCTATGAAATAAAGAATTCATAAGCAAAAAATATAGGATAAAATACAAAAAATGTGTCACCAGCAAATAGTGGCATCAAAAGCGTTTCCGTACTATTCTGATATAGTGAGACATAATGTTTATGTTTGGTTTTAATCTCTACATTGTAACCATGTACAAGCAGTCTACAATTTAACTGAAATAACAATTACCACGCATGCAATGAAAAGGGAATTTTTTTGTATTACTCTCTATTGGAAAAAAAAAGAGAGAGGTGAAGATAGAGGACACAAAACTACTCTGCCGGCATAATCTTCTGCATACATTACCATTTGATTTGGTACCTCACCCCAAGCATAGAGTTATGTCAATCATGCAGAGTTGGAGGTTGGAGTGTCGGGGATAGGGGTGCCTCAGTGGTAAAGCGCGCGACTCCAAATCGAGAGGTTCCTGACTCGATCCCCTATCTGACCGTCTTGGTCCCTATTTTCTCTCTCACACACATATCTCTCTCTCTCTCTCTCACTCTCTCTCTCTCACGCACCACACCTTTCCACCATTACACGCTCTCTCTCTCCCTCTCTCTCTCTCTCTCTCTCTCTCTCTCACAAACACACGCACATATCCAGTCTCTCACATTATGTTCTCTTTCTAACACACATATACACTCTCTCTCACACACACACACGCACACACGCACTATCCCTCCACACCTTTCCGCCATCACACGCCACAGTGCATGATTGCATGATTGCATGATTGCACACTGATGCCCAATCTCTGCCTGACCTCCCCACGGACCCCCTGTGCAGTGTTGAACTTGTTGAAGGCGCCGACCGAGGTAAAGAGCTCACCGCATCACGCCAGCTTGATTAGTCCGCCGCGCAACAAAGTCCCGCCAATCACGCTCTCACTCAATAGTCACGCCAAATTAATGCGCGCCTGATTGGTTGTGAAGAAATAGGATTTCTCAGCCTTTGTATTTATCCCAATAATGTCTAAGGAATTTATGAGTACTGTTTTAGTTGTTATAGTTTAAAAAGCCACATCTTATTACTCTTTTTTCCACTTTAACGCCCTCTCTTTAAGAAAAAAAATGTTATAGAAATCTATCATTTTCTTTATTTACAATATCAGATTTATATCTGCTAAATCCACGTCACTATCTCTCTCTCTCTCTCTCTCTCTCTCTCTCTCTCTCTCTCTCTCTCTCTCTCTCTGTCTCTCTCTCTCT
>RQTK01001430.1:49250-51258 GCA_003991915.1 Elysia chlorotica | reverse complement strand
AAGCAGCAACAACAGCGGCAGTAGTATTAGCAGCAACAACAACAGCAGCAGGAGCAACGACAACAATCACACTTGGGAAATAGCGGATGTGGCCTTTGCTAGGGTAGATGATTTTCTGGTGTTATGATATAACAGAGAGTAGAGAGAGAGAGGGAGAGAGAGAGAGAGAGAGAGAGAGAGAGAGAAAAGGAGAGGGAGAGAGAGGGAGAAGCAGAGAGAGGAAGAGAGATAAATGGACATTGGGTTGTTGGAGAGATTGAGAGAGAGAGAGAGGGAGAGAGAGAGAGAGAGTTGCAACGAGAGGAAGAGACAAGGATAGGCACACAGAGATACAAAGCGATGGAAAAAGTGACAAATAGATGTTGACAGAATGAGAGAGAGGGGGGGGGAGAGATAGAGGAGGAGGAAAAGGTGCTTTTAAGATCACAATGCCATCTCTTCGTGAAAAAAATCGTGAAGGAATTTATAAAAACGTTGTCCCTAGTTATAATTACATTATTAGCCAATGTTTGTTATATTTTTTGGATTTGATTTTCGATCCATGTGAAAAGTCCATCTATATTTTTACAGATACATGTAATAAATAACTTTCTTCATTCGCACCATACACATTAGCATAAATGATACTCAAGGAGTATTTTTTGGTTCAGCCTTAAAAAAAAACGTTCTAGTCTAATAAGATAAAATGTCCCACCTGTGACTAAGTAATATTTCAATGATATGGGTCAGTTTGGTTCTAAATACAAATGTTTCTTTATTTCGGATGCCCTGCATGTATTTTTGGAAGCCTGATATAGTCCGTGTGTTTCAAAAATTACTATCTAGGTCTTAGATCAAGAGAGGTCTTTGAATTAGACCTAACTAATCCATGCTGAACCAAACAGGATTAAGTAATTCAGTGAATGTTTTCCACCCAAGTAAAGGTTTCTTACAAAACTCCTCAGTTTCTCTATCTTTGTTGGCTGACAGAAAAACATTATTATCTGCCTTTCTACACGTAACTTTGATTTTTTATGGGCATTACAAAGATACAATCGTAATTATTAATTTTGTCTTGTACATTGTGAACTTTGCCCGTCGCTCAATGACAATGAAAACTTAGACTAATAATTATTGTCCTAAATAGATATTTCTTTACACATTTTAATAGTGTGAATATGAGTGGTATTATGTGCAAAGAAACTTTCGTAAATGCGTGGGCATTTTGTATAAATTATTACATGTAAATATATTTGAATTCACTACTATAATTTTGAATAAATGATGTATAATGTTCAGAGGAGTTTAAAGTGATGGGTTGTTTTTTGTTTTGTTTTTTGTTTTTGTTTTGTTTATTTCGAGATTTGAAATATTGTTGTACGTAAAAGCCTTAGAATAATTGTGATTCTTTCAAATTCGGATTGCTGATATGCCTTATAAATTTTTTTCTCTATTTCACTTCTGTTTTGTTTGAATTGTGATTCGGTTTGGGTTGATTAATTTTATCTTTACAGTGTACAGGAAAATGTAGTAGTACGATCTTGTGTTTTTGTTTTTAATTTGATCTTATATACTGTATTAATTGGGTGAAAGAAATTGTTTTGTGGAGTTTTTTTACCTTCAGTTACAGTATTTTTTTCCTCAAGTTTAAGAAAGTGAATAAATGGAAAGCTGTGGATTCAAACAGTTTAATTACTATAATTAGGATCTATAATATCTCGCATCACATAATATTCACTGCCATTGTCAGTAAAAAATGTTACTAGACAGCTCGTGTGAACGAGGTTGTTTGTTTACGAAAGACACATCCATACAATTATTAATTTTTGTGCAATGAGAAATTTTTATCTCCATTCTTCGTCACTGCCCTAGTTACATCAGCTATTGGGTTTTTCCACAAGCTTCGTTTTTATTTTTAATTCCTCTACCTTTTGTCTAAGACAATATAATTTATGAACTAGAATGAAATATGTTCAAAGTTCAATATTTGTAACTATTGTAGATAGAACTTGTATAATTTTGACTGTTT
>RQTK01001430.1:29250-44250 GCA_003991915.1 Elysia chlorotica | reverse complement strand
CGGTGTCAGTTTAATGTGACGTGCTAAGACAAGTGTCATGGTATCCCCGCCCTGTCTCGTGTGTGGCAGCAAATTAATTGTCAGACGTTAGTCTTGGACCCGTCCACAATACAGCCTATAGACTGCTGACTTTGGATGTTAAACCAACTCAACACTCAACACTTTAATTTTCTTAATATAGCAAGATCAGATCAGTTCTTATTGTGTATTTAATCTAACCATGAGTACACTCAGTAAAGTTATTAAAATGTTTTAACGGTGTTAAGTTATGAAAACGTTGTGTGGTTTTAGGGGGGTGGATTGAGCGGGGGTGGAGGCAGACAGACAGAGTGTCAGAAGAAAGAGGGTTGAGTTGAGTTGATTTAACGTCCAACATCAGCACTAGATAGGCTATATTGTGGACGGACCCCAAGTCTGACGTCTGATAATTTTATGTTCTGCCACGCACGAGACAGGGCGGGGATGCCATGACTCCTGTCTCAGCCAGTCACATTAAACTGACACTGACCTAACCAGTAGGGAGCAAAATCGCCAAGGCTCAAACCCAAACCTTTTGCGTGGGAAGCCGATGTTCTACCCCAGGACCACCGCGTCCCCACAGGAGTCCTGGTATCCTCGGAATGTTCCTGTTTGGATGCATGTACAAATATTTTGCCAGACGGTTTTCTCAGGACCTGTCCAATACATAGCTTAGTATGTGACCGGCTGAGACAAGAGTCCAGGTCTCCCCGCCCTGCGACATGTGTGACAGCATATATATTTGTCAGACGTCAGTCTTGGGGCCCAACAACAATATAGCTTATGTAGTGCTTATGTAGGTCAAGCAGCCAGCGCAACATAACTTAGTATGTGACCGGCTGAGACATGAGTCCAGGTCTCCCTGCCTTGCCACACACTGCTGTATGGCAGCGTATAAAATTGTCAGACGTCAGTCTTGGGGCCCAATAACAACATAGCCTATGTAGTGCTGACATTGGAGATTAAGCAACTAACGCAAATAAACCCAACATAGCTTAGTAGCGAACTAACAAACCAAACAAATCTAGCAGTGTTGTAACTGTCTTGGCTTTAATAGACACGATCAAAAACGTCTAGAGGAAAAATCACTATGTGCCATAAGTACAACGCTGTGGTAAGCTTACGACTCGTCGTAAGATATGAAACTAAGAAGGCTTACGGTGAGTTTTTATCTACCATTTCATTGTACTTACCATTCTATGTTTATATAAAGAACTAGACAAAAATACTTCAGAAAAAAACTGTCGAGTTCACTAGTGACTACTTTTAATGACTAATTTGGTAAGAAATCGTCCAGGGCTATGAGAAATGTTCAAGTTGACCTCAGTGGTGTGTCAGTTTGTCAACAAATTCAAGAATGTAAACAGAAGGGGAAACAATTCCAAGTCGACTACTAATTAGTAACTGTAACACATAAAATTGCTAATTGTTTTGAAAAAAAATTAAAATTAAAAATATTATATGTATTATACTTTAACAAAATCTTTTTTTTTTTAATAGGATTAGGTGTAGTTGTAATTCTATCAACAATTCCATGGCTCTCGACATCTAGAAATATTAAATTAAAATCAAATGTTGCGTTGAAATTCATAGCATGTGAACCGTATTGTGCTAGATACATGTATGGCCGGGGTACTTATAAGACTCAAGTTAGTACAAGGTCGCTTGGCAACGCAAGTTCGCCTTGAACTGGCTCCGATCCCTAACGGTGTTAAGGCCCGTAAAACGGCCAAGGTTCACATACTATACGGTACGCGCTTCATCGTATTTTATGCCTTGGGTCTGATGTGTTCCTCCCATAATACACCGGCTCACATTGGTGATCGAAAGTTGGCAGGGAAGCTTTGTCGGAAGGTGTGTGATAAGCGCACAGTCCTCAGAGGTACAGGCGTTAGGTACTTCGTCAATGTGGTGTGGTGGTTCTCGCGACCATGAGAGGGCCTGCATATCTCTATATATGCGTGGCGAGTATCATGGGCGGTAAGCTGCACCCCCTGCTTGTTTTTTGGATTATCTCCCTTTATAAGGAGTTATTTCCCTTTGAATATCGAAGGAACGTAACCCATTTATAGACCTCAAGATTTCACTTTTTATTTATTATCCCCCATGGCTCATTCTAACTTATGCTCATGTCCATTGAACATGTAGGGCCCACTTGTATTGCTCATGGTTATCGTTATTTTCCACTTTTGGGGTTCTTTTTTCTTTTTTTCCCCTCTTTCTCTCGCACTTTCCTATCTACCTGTCTCTTTCCCACCCCATCTGTCTGTCTCTGTTTCTGATTGTCTGTCGGTGCGTCTCTCCCTCTCTATATTTCTTTCCCTTTTTCCTTTCACTTCCTTCACCTCCTCTCTTTGTCTCTCTCTCTCTCTCTCTCTCTCTCTCTCTCTCTCTCTCTCTCTCTCTCCCTCTCTCTCTCCTTCTATTCTCTCTCTTTCTTTCCTTTTTCCCCTTTTGCTTACTTCACCTCCTCTCTTTGTCTCTCATTTCCAATCTTTTACTCTCTTTTTTCTTCTTTTTCTCCCTCTTTCTGTCCTCCTCATCCTGTCTTTTCCTTCCCTCTACCTCCCTTGCTCTCTCTCTCTATCTCTTGCACTCTCTCCCATTCTCTCGATCTCTCTCTCTCTGTCAATCAGCTTTCGATGCAAACGGTACAGGTTCGAGCCCTGGGGATTGCACTCCCTACTGGTTGGGTCGGTGTCATTTTAATTTGGCCGGCTGAGACAGGAGTCATGGTATCCCTACCCTGTCTCGTGTGTGGCAGCACATATAATTTTCAGACGTCAGTCTTGGAGCCCGTCCAAAATATAGCCTACATGGTGCTTATGTTGAACGTTAAACCAACTCAAGAACAATCACACATCCTCATCCCACAAGTTTAAAAAAATTAATTTCCCAGCCTGACGGGATATAAGCAAGCACAAAACGTATAAATAGGTACTCGTAACAGACTGTTGTTGTTTTTTTTTCGGTCTCGGGCACAAACTGTGCTGTAGAACGAGGGTATTCACTCGTTTGGTGTATAAAAACTATTGAACGTAATTATTTTAAAATGAAAGATTTGTAATTAACCTAGTTTTTAAGAATCTAAAATTGACAGGGACGCTCTGTTTTTGTATTGTACTGGTGTTTGTTTGGTGTTTTAAGGAGGTTGAGTTGAGTTGAGTTGGTTTTAACGTCCAACATCAGCACTATATAGGCTATATTGTGTACGGGACCCAAGACAGACGTCTGACAATTGTATGTGCTGCCACACACGAGACAGGGCGGGGATACCATGACTCCTGTCTCAGCTGGTAACATTATACTGACACCGACCAACCAGTAGGGAGTGCAACTGTCAGGATTCGAACCCGGAACCTTTTGTGTCGGAAGCCGATGTTCTACCCCTGGTCCACCGCGCCCCCCATTTAAGGAGGTAGCAAGATTTTATTGCTTCGAGCCGAAGCCTCCGCAAATACAGACCAAGTCACCAATTTGACTAACGTGAGTACAGTTCTGAAAAATAAGAATGCTTCTGATCTATCTCTATCAAATTCTTATGAAAGTTAGGACATACCGATACACAGATAGTATTTTTGTTCAGCCGACACAGCCCACACAAAGAAATGTCAACTATATTTTTTACTGTGCATAGAAGTCTCAATGTATAGATCTAGATCTAGTTCAATTTGAGTCTTAGTACAAATGTTTGTCTACTTCGCTGACTTGGCCTGATATTTTTTTAGGGTTCGCTTCAAGCAGAACGTACAAAATCATCAATAGGGGTGGAGTGGTGGGGTGGGGTGGGGAGTTCTCGTATGTACAATTTATATTATTCGTGCAGCCTGTAAGTACCTTAGTTTTTTTGTTTTGTTTTGTTTGTTTTTTTTTGTTGTTGTTTTTTTTGTTAGTTTTTTTTGGGGGGAGGGGGGTCCTGCAAAACCAATGTTTGTCTAATAATGTGACTTCGTTGGGGGGCGTGGTGGCCCAGGGGTAGAACATCGACTTCCGACGCAAAAGGTCTCGAGTTCGAATCCTGGCGGTTTCGTTCCCTACTGATTGGGTCGGTGTCAGTATAATGTGATCGGCTGAGACAGGAGTCATGGTATCCTTGCCCTGTCTCGTGTGTGGCAGCACATAAAATTGTCAGACGTTCGTCTTGGGGCCCGTCCACAATATAGCCTATATAGTGCTGATGTTGGACGTTAAAACCAACTCAACAAAAAATCAACAGTGACTTTGTTATTTTTAAGCCTTGACCGAAAATTCCCTTACTTCAGACCCAGACACAGAGGTGAATTTATCTCAGCATGTTAAGGTTTATTGGGGTCTGTTTTTCATAATTTTATATCTTCATAATAATGTTTAAAGCACAACGTTAAACCCTTAGCCTACACATTAGCCCACTCAGAAACAATGTTAATGTGTTCCGTTGAACTGGGAGAGAGTTTGGCTTTCTTCGTGTAAGGTTTAAATAGGAACCACTAGCAGTACAGTTAGTTAGCGCTCTAAACTAAACCGGCTGTTGAGTTCCCGAGTTCGTTTAACGTCCAACATCAGCACTATATAGGCTATAATGTAAAGGGGCCCCAAGACTGACGTCTGACAATTTTATGTGCTGCCACACAAGAGACAGGGCGGGGATACTATGACTCCTGTCTCAGCCGGTCACATTCAACTGACACCGACCCAATCAGTAGGGAGCGCAATTGTCAGGGCTCGAATCCGGACCTTTTGCGTCGGAAGCCGATGTTCTACCCCAGGACCACCGCGCCCCCCGCTAAGACAGGGAGGTCCATGGTTCGAAGCTCAGCTGATTCTGCCGTCTTAGTATAAGATTGTTCTAAAACCTGGGTAACGTAAAACTTTTACTTTTGAATTTGAGTATTTACTAATATTGTGAATGTATAGAAATGAATAGTGTTTACGGTTAATAGTGTTTCCAATTTGACATTTAGGCCAACAAGTTATTATTTCCAGGCTTTTTCAAAGTTTAAAACATAATGTACACGATATATTTCAATATGTAGGTAAAATACTTATTTTGGTGTTTGACTAATTGGAAGCGACTTATAAAACGTTGTTTCTTTTTGTTGATAATTACGGCATAAATTTATTCTCATGGCCATGTAGAACTTATCAGACAAAGACAATTTTTTTTATTTGGTGCGTTGGGGTGGTTGAGTTTGTTGCTAAATGGTCAGTGTAAGCATTATACAGGCTATATTGAGGACAGGTTCCAAGACTATAGTCTGACAATTTTACGTAATGGTACATAGAGACAGTGCGGGGATACCATGGCTCCTTTCTCAGGCGGTAACAATTATACTATTATTATTATTATCATCATCATCATCATCATCATCATCATCATCATCATCATCATCACCATCACCATCACCATCACCATCATCATCACCATCACCATCACCATCATCATCATCATCATCATCATCATCATCATCATCATCATCATCATCATCATCATCATCACCATCTTCATCACCATCCCAATCACCATCACCATCACCATCACCATCATCATCGTCATCGTCATCGTCATCGTCATTGTTATTGTTATTGTTATTGTTATTGTTGTTGTTGTTGTTGTTGTTGTTGTTGTTGTTGTTGTTGTTGTTGTTGTTGTTATCATCATTATCTTTATTATTATCTTTATTATTATTATCATTATTAGATAGTGCAGGGATACCATGGCTCCTTTCTCAGCCGGTAACACTATACTGACATTGATCACTTAGTTTGTGGGGGAATCGAACAAATCAATTTTTTACCCATCGTAGGTATCAAACTAAGGAGAGCAACATGCGCCGGTTCACCCCCCTGCAATATTCCTCGAAACATTCACAGAACCTTTATGCTGTTAAAGGCATAATTTGGCAAATTTTGAACATGAAAATGTCAACAAAACAAAAGGCAAATAGGATCAATCTCAAAGAAAGTTTTAAAAGGTGATAACACATAATTTCTGAATAATGTTTTATTGCTAAAAGTGACTTTTTTACAAGAATAGGAAGACAAGTAATAGGCCTATATGCCAAATTGATGCACATTTCAACATCAAATGGTTTTTAAAAAATATAAAACCATTTATACAGCTATTTCAAATTAAAGAAGCATGCACAGCTAAAGAATTTGCAAATTAAGGTCATTATTTTTTTTTTTAAGTAAAATTTGTTGGTTTTTTTTCATATTTTTTTTTAAATAAAATAATGAAGTAATGAATTAAATTTCAAAAACTATTTTAAGGAAAAAAATTTACAAAAATCCTTTTTAAATATTGCACAAATTATTCAGAAACTTTAAGAAACGTATTCTCAGATTTAAATAAGATTTGTAAAACTATACGTATAAAATAATTGGTTATATACTTTTTCAATCACTAATTTTCCAAATAAATAGGAATGCAAAAATAATATGGTAAAACATGCATACATGTTTCATTATGAAACGTAACTATTAATGTTTCTCTATAAAACAAAATTTTAATTCTTTTTATAGAAAACTTATTCTCTAATTAGTTCTTTTCTAATCAGTCTAACAGATAACACAATTTCTGGTACATTTTCTTCTTCACAGCCGAGGATCACATAAAGGAGTTATGAAAATAATGTTAAGAGGTGATTTGCTGTTATTATTATTTTTATAACTCTTTTATGTGATCCTTGGCTGTGGAGAAGAAATTGTACCAGAAATTGTGTTATCTGTTAGTGTTAAACTGATTAGAAAAAGACTGATGAGCAAATACGTTTCTACAAAAGAATGAAATTCTGTGTTATAGAGAAACATTAACAGTTACGTTTCATAATGAAACATATATGCATGTTTTATCTTATTATTTTTGCTGTCCTACTTATTTAGAAATTTAGTCATTGAAAAAATATATAACCAATTATTTTATACATATAGTTTTACAAATCTTACTTTAATCTGAGAATACGTTTTTTTAAGGTTTCTGAATAATTTGTGAAATATTTAAAAAGGATTTTCGTAATTCTTTTTTTTCTTAAAATAGTTTTTAAATTTAATTCATTACTTCATTATTTTATTTAAAAAAAAATATGAAAAAAAACCAACAAATTTTACTTAAAAAAAAAAATAATGACCTTAATTTGCAAATTCTTTAACTGTGCATGCTTCTTTAATTTGAACTAGCTGTTAATGGTTTTATATTTTGTAAAAGCCATTCGATGTTAAAATGTGCATCAATTTGGCATATAGGCCTATAACCTGTCTTCCTATTCTGGTAAAAAAGTCACTTTTAGCAATAAAACATTATTCAGAAATTATGTGTTATCACCTTTTAAAACTTTCTTTGAGATTGATCCTATTTGCCTTTTGTTTTGTTGACATTTTCATGTTCAAAATTTGCCAAATTATGCCTTTAACAGCATAAAGGTTCTGTGAATGTTTCGAGGAATATTGCAGGGGGGTGAACCGGCGCATGTTGCTCTCCTTAGTTTGATACCCACGATGGGTAAAAAGTTTATTTGTTCGATTCCCCCACAAAAAGATCATTCTATTTTCAAATTTTTTTTCCATAATAAAATTATTAAATAATTTTATTGTTTACTGGGACCATTTCGTTTCAGGTAAAGTTGGTGACTGGAAGAACTGGTTTACAGTGGCCCAATCCGAACAATTCAACGCTGTATTTGACCAAGAGATGAAGGGAACCAAGGCTTTTGGACTGTATTCTCATGGTAAACAAGACCAGTCCGGACCAGATGGAAACATGAACGAAAGATAAAAATACTTTAGCATTATTGTTTCTTTTTTCTTTGTTTCCTAATTATTGTAGTTTAGGACCAATGAACTCCTGTGATTCTATCGATGAAAATGATAGTGATAATAATATAAATAATATAAATAAAAAATATAATGACTTACTTGACTTATTTGCCTTTCGCATCCTGGTCATCAGATCAAGACGCCTCAGCAATCTCTGCAATGAGCTTGATGAACCATCTGCATTGATCACGTTCCTGAAAAATATAATAATGATGATAATAATGATAATAATAATAATAATAATAATAATAATAATAATCAAATAAGTCAAGTAAGTCATTATATTTTTTATTTATATTATTTATATTATTATCACTATCATTTTCATCGATAGAATCACAGGAGTTCATTGGTCCTAAACTACAATAATTAGGAAACAAAGAAAAAAGAAACAATAATGCTAAAGTATTTTTATCTTTCGTTCATGTTTCCATCTGGTCCGGACTGGTCTTGTTTACCATGAGAATACAGTCCAAAAGCCTTGGTTCCCTTCATCTCTTGGTCAAATACAGCGTTGAATTGTTCGGATTGGGCCACTGTAAACCAGTTCTTCCAGTCACCAACTTTACCTGAAACGAAATGGTCCCAGTAAACAATAAAATTATTTAATAATTTTATTATGGAAAAAAAATTTGAAAATAGAATGATCTTCAGGAGTAAGTTGAAAAAAAAGAAACTTCTCGAAGAGATTTTTGTTAATAAAGATAAAGCACTGTGGCCCTAGCTGTAGCGATGATATTACTAAATCCATTAAATATGTGAAGCCTATTATCCTAGTGTAATTATACAACAGTAGCATCATCATTATTAACGAACGTTTGATATTTTAACTCTGTATTACAATTTCTTTTCCTTAAAGAGTATTTCCAAAAGGTTATTATAAACTTTGTTAGCTGATGTGAAATGTGGAGTCATTTTCTTCTCATCGCAAAATATATTTTAACTATAGGGGGCCTAAGCTTTGGAATTTTTTTCTTTCTATAATTTAATTCAACAACCATGATACCATCACAACACCAAGCTTTAACTCTTTAACGACTGAAAAGAAGAGAAATATCAACCTTTTGCTCTAATATTATTATTAAATCGTCACTAGACAAACCTTTTCTGTACATGACATAACTTGAAGGTTTGTTCTTAATCGTCACTAGACAAACCTTTTCTGTACATGACATAACTTGAAGGTTTGTTCTTAATCGTCACTAGACAAACCTTTTCTGTACATGACAGGACTTGAAGGTTTGTTCTTAATCGTTACTAGACAAACCTTTTCTGTACATGACAGGACTTGAAGGTTTGTTCTTAATCGTTACTAGACAAACCTTTTCTGTACATGACATGACTTGAAGGTTTGTTCTTAATCGTTACTAGACAAACCTTTTCTGTACATGACAGGACTTGAAGGTTTGTTCTTAATCGTTACTAGACAAACCTTTTCTGTACATGACAGGACTTGAAGGTTTGTTCTTAATCGTTACTAGACAAACCTTTTCTGTACATGACAGGACTTGAAGGTTTGTTCTTAATCGTTACTAGACAAACCTTTTCTGTACATGACAGGACTTGAAGGTTTGTTCTTAATCGTTACTAGACAAACCTTTTCTGTACATGACAGGACTTGAAGGTTTGTTCTTAATCGTTACTAGACAAACCTTTTCTGTACATGACAGGACTTGAAGGTTTGTTCTTAATCGTTACTAGACAAACCTTTTCTGTACATGACAGGACTTGAAGGTTTGTTCTTAATCGTTACTAGACAAACCTTTTCTGTACATGACAGGACTTGATGGTTTGTTCCCCTCGAAGGTTTCATTAACACCTTTGGTTTGCCTCATGTTGTCAAAACTGGACTTGCTTGCAATCTGTTCCACAAGGGTTAAGTCGGCTTTGATGCCCAAGTACTTGGCCAGTCTGCCGATTTCTTCACTTGTGTTCTGGGTTGAGCGAAAAGAGAGAAGGCAAAACATGACAAACATTGAAATAACTGGTTCACTACCACCCATTATTTCATGGCGAGACATAATGTTTACCAGAGTTGTTTTAAAATCGTAGATAAAGTTATATAAATTTGAACAAAAAAGTTTTAAGCCAGTAAAACTGCTTATGGTTTTTTTTTGGTCGTCATGATTATCATCATCATCAGCAGCAGCAGCAGCAGCATCACCATCATTATCGTCATCATCATCATCATCATCATCATCATCATCATCATCATCATCATCATCATCATCATCATCATCATCATCATCATCTTTATTAACATTACCGGGTATTTTATTGTTTTCGGTCAAAATTACGGGTAAATCGTTTTTATTTCTTTTTACTCATATTACTGCCAAGGAAATTAATCCAAGCATTATTTCTTATATTTTATAGAATTAGTGTACGTCTAGACCTAGGCTACAATGAAAGCACTGAGACATTGTCATGTTGAACTATGCTGGTTGCCCATGTTTGGTTGTTTTTGTTGTTTTTTTCTTAGGTTTCTCTAATATAGTGGGTCATATTTTTTTTACAGGACTGAGTTGTCGACCCTGTGCCCTACCCCTAACATGAAGAGCCAGTGAGTTCTCTTAGTCTGGCTTCTACCATTCAAGCTGTATGCCCAAGGGTGAATCATGCTTACAACACTGATAGACTTTCTTATTTGGAGGAGTGTAAAAACAGAACAAACGGCATGGTTAGATTATAATATAGCAATCTTTATTCAAATAAAACAAATGTAAATGGTCTTTGCAACATATGAAATTCATCAGTATTTGAATTAAAGTACATGTGTTTGATAAAGCAATTAGTTAAAATTAACATGATATGAACTTAAAACTTTATTTAAAACAATAAGAAGATTGAACTTAATGTCTTGCTTTTACTGTGTAAAACTACATGTAACCCGCAGTTTTAAATATGTACATACAATAAAACACAATCAATTCATCATAGACAAAATCTGGCTGAGGCAGTGGTAATTGTCATAAAATAAAATGGAATAGAGAATTACTCCTGTTACAGTAGTTACATAGCACCCTTTAACATCTTAATACTGCGTTTTTATAACAATAGACGACTTTCTCATTAACTTTAGCCAATATTAGTGTAACGCATTGTACTATAAGTTGATCTATTCATTTCCTCACCCTTTTTAGGTGCGTAACTTTTGGGTAGCGGATTGCTAGATGTATGTACATTATCTTGTTTGTTTGCATAACGATTGTATTTCAAGCCTAAGAATTTGATTGTGAGTTTTGCTTACTGAACACAGCCCTTCTCGAAACCTCCGGCTAGTTCTAGAATAGTAATCACCTCGTCACCTCTTGTTTACCTTTGTTCTGATTGGTTGTTAATTGCTAAAGAGATGTACCGAGAATATTCTCTTATGATTTACGTAATTCTTGTTCTGGATGATTCGACGAAATTTTGTATAAATAAGAGTCTTAATTAGATTTAAGAAGAGAGTCAACATTTCAAGAGTCAACATTGTTTTCCAGAGTCTACATTGAAACTCCAGTAATTGTACTATTGAGCCGTCCTACAAACATTGTAGAGTATAGCCCTTTGTTGGATTAAACAGTTTGAAATTGTTACTTTCGGACTTCGGATATTTTCTACGGACGAGTCGTGTGATTGGCTGTGAATATTTTTAATACCCCTAGACAAACAGAGCCTAACAGATTACTACCTCACCTTGCAAATCTGTTACACTGGGGGCTCGTCCGGGATCGAATCTACAAGTTCGGCGCATCGAAGAATTATAGATCTAGAGATCTAGATTAGTTCAGCGTAGAGCTAGGTCTAGATTACCAACCTTCGTCGGATAATATCTGGTACACGTGTTTCGCTTGCCTAATTTGTCAGATCTAAAGTTAGATCTAGAGTCAGTGTGTTCTGCGTAAACTGTGTCGTGTGCTTTTGCGCCAGTATTCGAAGCGTCTCTTTCTTTATATAGCAGTAATAGCACCCTCAGCTGTTAAAGCTCCATAATGTCGTCCATTCAAGAAATCAAAGAGCTTGCTGAGGAACTGCAGTTACGAGGAGATGAAAAGAAAAAATTTATTATTGAGGAAATGGATAAATTGCGCAAACTCCAAGCTGAGAAGGAAAAGGAAGAGCGAGAAGCTAAACTTCAAGCTGAAAAGGAAGAGCGAGAAGCTAAACTGCAAAGGAAGAGCGAGAAGCTAAACTTCAAGCTGAAAGGGAAGAGCGAGAAGCTAAACTTCAAGCTGAAAGGGAAGAGCGAGAAGCTAAACTTCAAGCTGAGAAAGAACTAAAGATGGAGGAAATGAGGACACAGTTAGAGTTGGCAAGGATACAAGCACAGGCAAGTCAGCAAAGTGAACACAACCTTACATCAGGCAGCACAAGATCGGTCCATGAAGGAGAGCATTCTAAATTCAAGATGCCTAAATTACCGGCTTTTGTGGACAGAAAGGATGACCTGGATTCTTGGTTACTTCGGTTTGAGCTATTCGCTTCTTTAACATCTTAATACTGCGTTTTTATAGCAAAGCATCAATTAAATGGCTTCAAATTATGCAAATTGTTTTCATATAATTGAACACTTTACTAAATATCAGACACACTCAGAATAGTATTAATTGTTATAAAGCATTTTCAAGTTTCTATAGAAAAAATCACTATGGAAAAACATTAGGTGGTTAAACAATGTTATTCTTCAATTCTTCATTCAATCTTTCAGTCCAATTTCCATATCAACATTTAAGTTAAGTTCTCATAAGAATGGCAAATTTAAAGTATTAGCCGATG
This sequence comes from Elysia chlorotica, assembly GCA_003991915.1. NCBI lineage: Eukaryota > Metazoa > Mollusca > Gastropoda > Plakobranchidae > Elysia > Elysia chlorotica. The sequence goes on along the minus strand of RQTK01001430.1, from coordinate 31,680 downwards.
ATTTTAATAGAAAAATTACAAATGGAATCCTTGCCAGTCGATCATAAGATGAAAAAAAAATATCAATAAAAAAGTCACCGGGCTTATTTGTATTTTATTAAAGCTACCAATAGCAAATTCATGATAACCATTTTGACAACTAACACACAACCCTAGCTCCTTTCTTTCTCTGTCACATATCATTAATATTATGAATTGAACTTCTGGGTGTGAGATTATTGTAAAAATTCGGTTTTCTGTTTGCAGTAAAAATGTTGTGTAAAGCTTTAAGAGTATGCCTGCATTATGTATATATAATTTAAAAAATACCCCCAGACGATCCCTGACTATTTGCTTTGTAAAATTAAGTTGGGCAAAAAAATTAATTGTTAATGTACAAAGCTTTGCTATTTGCTTACAACTAAGTATAATAAATAAAGTTGTAACATTGAAAAAAGAATGTGCATAGTAATGAACATGGTTTATAATATTTGAGGATGTGGAAATATAAGTCTTTTGTGGTTTTGAAATAAAGATTGTAGATAGTGAAAAAAAAAAAAGAGATTTTTTGTTTTTAATCATAACAAAACATTGGGTGTGGCTCCAGTGATATAAAAAAGGGTTTATAATTTTCATTTTAAAACAAATCTAATTTTCAGCATGTAATGCAACTCAAAAATGTGTTGTTGTTTTTTTTTTGTTTTTTTGTTTTTCAAGTTAAATTAATTTATGGTAATAATGATCTTGAAGTCGTTGTTTCAATTAAGCTAGTCTTTCAAAGTTGATCAAGAATTTGCATTACCTTCATAACATATAATATTAGTGCTTACTGCTTTAAAGACAAATTTACAAATAATCAAGTAAAGAAATGCTAGATTATTTCCTCTGCGTTTATCTCTGATGAAGCCAAATTTCTAACTTAATCAAACCCATGATGCCTGCAGGCAAGCCTCGATTGTTGAAAAGAGGATAACGTCAAAATGATTTCCTGATCTTTACAAAACCAAAATATTATTCAGGATTGAAAGCTAATTTTTAACACAAATTCCGCATATAATCTTTTAATTTTCAAATTCTGCTAATAATTATTTTTTTCAACGTTTAGGAGAACAAGTTCTCATAGAAAAGTTACAAAACATATTGATACCAACTAGAAGAGGAGATCTTTTACATTTACCAGCTTGTTCAATTAATTGAAACGATAAAGACTTTTTAAATACTCTTTTTCAAACCATATCATTCAAAGTCTTTGAAAGGCAATATCTAGAAAAAATCTCATCAATAAACAGTTAAATATGAATGTTTATGAAGAAAATTGTTGCAGTCAACATAAGGCACATTAAAAAGTCATATTCAGAAATTTTTTCATTGCACAAAAATAATTTATTTAGAAAGAGATAACATTAATGCATTTTTTTTTTATATGTGAGAGAAAAGCAGATAATGAATTCATGTTTGAACATAAGCTTGCGAACACATGAGCATAGCATTTACAAGTAATCACCGTTCATCAAACACCAAAGGTAAAAACATCTTTTCTCAGATCCCTCTGACTTTTATCTCTCAAATCATAACTTAATCGATTTGCTGTTTTTCGTTGGTTTTGTTGTTGTGGTTTTTGGGGGGATGAAAAGACGTAACTTTTTTCATTGCAGTTTGTTTATAAACCTATGATATAAAAATTTCCATCAAAAACAATATATCGGTATTGCACATTCTTGTTAAAAATTATGGGTTTAGTTGTTGTTTTTTCTCTAAGGCGATGAAAAGCCATTCATCCTGTATAAATTATAAAGACTTTAAATGTTATAAATATATTTTATTCACAGAATAAAAAATTGAACTATAAACTTTAAATGAACACCTTTCCTACCATCTACACTTGTTCAATATTTTGACCCTCCTCATAAAAATTTCTTCTCTTTTCTTGTCCAGAGAATGGCAAATTACTTTTCATTCATATTTGAATCTTGGCTTGAACAGGTCTTTTGGTTAGAGTAAAGCTTCTGTGCTCTTGTCTCTTTCATTTCTTGCTCAAAGATCTCATCAAACTGCTCAGACTGTGCTACAGTGAACCAGTTTTTCCAGTCGCCAACTTTGCCTGAGGATGCAATCACAAAAAAAAAAATAATTTTATTCATTGCCTGAGAAAACAAAAAGCCTACGCTTTATTTTTTAATAGACACAGGTTTGATATATACATGTAACCACAGATTTCAGTAACAGAAAAAATATATGTGTCTGCAAAGAGTAACTAAAAGTTTTTGAGGGGGAAAATGGAGAAGGAGTGGCGTGATAGGGGGACAATGGATTAAAAAATGATTTGTTTTAATACGCACTGACTAATTTCTTGGTATTCAAGACGTCTTTGAAAAGAAAGAAAATAATTATAAGAATCAAGACCAAGAGTAAAAGCGCAGCTATGATTTGATGATGATGATAATAATAATA
>RQTK01001430.1:0-15405 GCA_003991915.1 Elysia chlorotica | reverse complement strand
AAGAAAAAGAAAGAGAGAGAGAGAGAGAGAGAGAGAGAGAGAGAGAGAGAGAGAGGGAGGGAGGGAGTTGTTCTGTTAGAAACAGACCCATCTCACTGCAGTCATGTAGAACACGTTTTCAATCAAACACACAAAAAGAAAAATAAATAAATAAAAATCAATGTATACCTTGAGATGAGGGAAAGTTGAGAAAGATGATGACAAAATCGCAAATTAAACATGTAAATTACACTGTTTCGGTTTTAACGATTTCAACAAAAGAACAAACTCAATGGAAAGGCGGGTTAAATTGGATACGCTTTATGGATCCCTTGTTATTTTTTTATTAAGAGGAAAACCAATAAGACTAATATTGATCTCGAGCTGAAATGGAGAGTAAGAGAGATAGCGAGAGATAGAGAGAGAGGGAGAGGGGGGGAGTTAGAGGGAGAGATAGAGAGAGGTGACAGAGAGGGAAAGAGAGTAAGAGAGAGTGGGATATAGCCAGAAAGAGAGAGAGAGTGAGATAGAGAAAGAAAAAAAAAAGAGAAAGAGCGAGCGAACGAGAGAGAGAGAAAGAAAGAGAGAGAGAGACAGACAGACAGACAGACAGACAGACAGAGAGACAGACAGATTAATATTTGGCTAAACATGTTTAGATCTGCTTTATAATAATTGTCTAAAAACGTACACATGACGTGCTTTATTATAACAATATCTGTCTAAACACGTTTACGATTGCTTTATGATAGTAATAGCTGTCTAAATACGTATGCATCTGTTTTATTATAGTAATAGCTGTCTAAATACGTATGCATCTGTTTTATTATAGTAATAGCTGTCTAAATACGTATGCATCTGTTTTATTATAGTAATAGCTGTCTAAATACGTATGCATCTGTCTTATTATATGAATATCTGCCTAAACAAGTATACATTTGCTTTATCATATTTATATCTGCCTAAACACGTATACATCTGCGTAAATATTAAGTATCTGCCTAAACACGTATACATCTGCTTATTAATATTTTTACATCTGTTATGTTATATTAATAGTCTAGCGCAGTCTCTATGCGTGCCGTTTTCTCTGATCCTCTTAGATCAATCGTTAGATGGGAGACAGCGAAATCAATCGGCCTTGTTTGCTCCCCAAGGTTCGCCTTTAGAAGATTGGGACTCCCAACCCATTTGATCAAGTTATCTTGTATGGTCTGTCTGTAGGTTCTTCTTTGTTTAACAATAATGCCCAGTAATAATGCAATGTTCAGTATACCAACAACAACAACAACGATAATAACAACAAGCAGCAGCAGCAACTACAACAACAGCAACAACAACAGTAGCAGCAACAACCTATCTCTTTCTTTCTCTCTCTCTCTCTCTCTCTCTCTCTCTCTCTCTCTCTCTCTCTCTCTCAATCTCCATCTTTCTCTCCTAACATCATTTTGTTCATTTTCTTCACAAATAATAATCATTCCCTCTATCTATTTTCACCTTTCCCAACACCCCTTGTCGCTGGCTCCCTACTTCTTAATGTATTAAATTTTCTACTTTTGACATTAATTTTACCCAATTATAGCATGACAGTCCTATCCTCTCTCTCTCTCTCTCTCTCTCTCTCTCTCTCTCTCTCTCTGTCTCTCTCTCTCTCTCTCTCACTCACCGACTATCTATCTCTATCTCTTCTCAACTCAAACACAGCCTGTTTAAAACCGCCCAGGGTCCACTTAATGTTTGTCTCACACTTCACATCAGGAGCAAAAAGTGCTCAAGATGTTAACGTCAGACGCACAGTTTGCGAACTGCTGATGTTGGACGTTAAACCAACTCAACAACAACATCAACAACACAGTTTGCGACTTCATTTATCCTCATGATCCTGTCCATTAAAAAAAAAACAGCTTGAAACGTTTGTCTATATTTTAAGAACAAACTAAGGTTATTTGTCGTAGAGGAGTTTTTTTTCCTTTGTATGAGAGATATTCTCTCCTAGTATATCGTCTTCTAAACTACCAAGGGTATCTTATCCGGCGACAGGTGACAAGACTAACATCTGATTATGATACATACTGCCACGACCGAGAACGCTTAATTTTATTGCTTGGTTGGTGTTGGTGTTGTTGTTGTTGCTGTTGCTGTTGTTGTTGTTGTTATTGTTGTTGTTGGGTTTTTTTTAGTATTAGTCAGTATATGTGTCTTTGCGATCAGCGGATTAAGGGTTACTAAATTATAAATATAAAATTGAACCAAGTTAAATATTATTTTTGACATTGTCAGAAACAAGCCAAAATTAGTTTGTTGTTGCTTTTTTTTTTTTTTTTTTTTTTTTTTTTTTTGTTTTTTTGTGTGTGTGTGGGGGGAGGGTTGTTGTTGTTTTTTGTTCCTGTTTTTATTGTCGCTGTTGTTGTTATTGTTGTTGTTGATGTTGTTGTTGTTATTGTTGTTGTTGATGTTGCTGTTGATGATGATGATGATGATGTTGCTGTTTTATTATTTTTTTTGGTTGGCTTGTCTGTTTCTGTTTTGTGTGTGTTTTAATTTCAAATAATCGACAATAACATGTTTTTCCTCAATTCAAAAAAAAAAAAAGAAACAACTAGACATTGACATAAATCCTTCAAAATTGATGCAGTATTATTTAGCTGTGGCTTTTTTCGCATTTCTTTCTTTTCCTTTTATTATCATTTTTAGATCCGCCCTAGCTATCCTTCTCTTCAATCCGGCACTCGACTAGCATTTGTCACTGGCATGCAAGATCAGTCCTTCAACTGGGAGCAGATTTGCGAAGGCCAGATATCTAGAAATGAAGGGCATACAAATTTAAAATTTTAGAAAGTTTAGTAGATAAACAGGGGTGAGGCAAATGGCAGATGATAGGCAAGTTGATTCTCTGGTGATAAAATAAGTTCAGATAAGATAAGATACAATGTATACTTTATTGATTCCTCCTGTGGAAATTAATGCATGAATAATATAGGCCTTCATATTAAAATAAATATTTTATACTAAAATACAGATGATTTGTATGTGTTTGTTTGTTTCTTGTTATTTTGCGATTGGTGATGTCATTTTTTTTTTGTTTGTTTGTTTTGTTGTTGTTGTTTCTGTCGTTATTGTTGTTGCTGCTGCTGCTGTTGTTGTTGTTGCTGCTGCTGTCGTTGTCATTGTTATTTTTTTTTTAGTTGTATTTGTTGTTATTGCATAATTGCTGTTGATTATTTGGGTGTTGCAATATTGTTTGTTTTTGTTTGTTTGTTGTAGTTGTTTTGTTTTATTATTGTTTATATATTATCGATCTACCAATTTTGAATGATATTTATTATAACTTCCCCACGGTGAAAAAAGGCCTAAATAAAAATCTCGGTACATATTAAGGTCTCAAATTTAAACCAACATCAGGGAGGGACTCTAAACTGCAGTCGAAATGGCTCAAGTTGTAGAGCGTCTCCCGATCGGGAGGTCCGCGGTTTGATACCCACAATCGCTCTAAAGTGTATTTGTCCGATTTTGCCCCTCCTGGTTGGGTCGGTATCAATGTAATGTAGTCTAATCGGCTGAGACAAGAATCCAGGTCTCCCCGTCCCGTCCATTGTTATCAGACGTCAGTCTTAGGGCCCGTCCACATCATAACGTATATAGTGCAGTTGTTGGACATTAAGCAACCCCTCAACCTAGTTGAAAAACCTCACATTAGTCACAATAATTTACCTCGAGTAGTTTTCGTTCTACTATCAAGTGTGATTAAGAATTGCATCACCATTAAAATTGTGTTTGCTGTTGTTGTTGTTGTTGTTGTTGTTGTTGTTGTTGTTGTTGTTGTTGATCCCCAAAAATAACAGACATTGTTACCGCATTGACTGAAGTGAAAATATGTGTACATAGCAAGAGGGTTAATGTGGATCTATTTATTTTAAATTACCGTCATAGTTAGGACAGAATAACACACAGTGAGTATTAATTTGTTCCGCTGTTCTAACTGTATCTAATAATTATATTAATGATATAGCCCCCTTTGTTTCTAAATACAAATGTTTGTTTATTTTGTAACCCCTTCTGTTATTGCTAAAGAGGTCATCAATTCAGATATCAAAAACAATGTTTTTGTATTCTTCATTACTGGAATAAATTTAATTGTTGCAATCTCGTGTTTACTGTATATTTGACGTTTACCTTCTTTTTTTTATTAAGTGTCTTACCCAAATTTTGTTTCAAAACTTTTTCAAGGGAAATTTGTTCCTTCTTGTTGTCCTATCAGTTAAGAAAAACAGATGGAACGTTGTTTAGACTAACATGAGGATGAGTAGGCCTATAATAACGGACCGAGAGCTGTTAAAATCGTTCATGTGTAGTTTTCTTTTGTTTGCTGTTGATGTTGTTGTTGTTGTTGTTGTTGTTGCAGTTGTTGTTTTTGTTGTTGTTGTTGTTGTTGTTGTTGTTGTTGTTGTTGTTGTTGTTGTTGTTGTTGTTGTTGTTGTTGTTGTTGTTGTTGTTGTTGTTGTTGTTGTTGTTGTTGTTGTTGTCCTTTTCAATAATAATTTTATGAAATTGAGTAGGCCTACACAAAAGTTCAGTCATACAGACAGTTTCATCATTCCCACAAATTACAATGTGTAACCAAGTTTACATTATTTACACTAATTAAGATTTACATTTAGTCGCAATGTGTGGAAAACAAATAGATAAAGCATAAATTTTACTGTATTTTAAAATAACGTTAGATTTATAATCATCAAGGCCTTCATTAATGTTGTTTATTATTTCTTGCCGTCGCGTCTCGTGCTGTAGGCTATAGGGATGCGAGTACCCCACATTTTTTCAAAAGGCAAGGACAACGGCAGTCATGGTTGGCGTCCGATAGATAATGTATTACAGTTCCTTTATTCTAATGAAAATGTTACATAATTATCCTTCATATTAATTTGTTTGGAGACTAGGCTTAAACAGGGGGATGGGCGGTTTTGTGCGTATCTCATTTCACCCCGTCTCGTTACTCCCCCGGAAAGTTTTTTTGAATAATTTCATCTGTTAATAATGATTATTAAACATGCACTTACCGTTTTTGGTCACAAGATAAGTAATAAAAAAAAACATTCTTTAGAACAAAGTGTGCAACCGTTATCCTGTATTATTTACTCGGATTACCCCTGCTCTAAACAACAACAAAAAAGCGTTTCAAAGAGCCCACAAGAGCTCTGTTAAAACATTTTTAGCTGCTTTGAAGTCGCAATTTCCTTAAAAAGGATAGTGTAAGATTATACAAATTAGGCTCTCACTTATTACTTGTGGCATCATGGAACTCTATCATTATTTGTTTCGTTTTACTTGTTATTTGACTTAGATGTAGTATTTTTAAAGAACTATATAAAACAAGGAGCGGTTTTCGTTACGAATTAAGAAGCGATCGGCAACAACTCCGACAAGGTGAAATACGATAGATCTACTGGGTAAGAAACTGAGGAGCTAGGATAGAAATCTAGATCTAGACTCTACCGTAAAGAACTTTTTAAATAGAAGGTACAAGTTGAACTACATCTAGGCTTAAACTAATGTGGATAATGAGAAAAATAACGTTCAATTTTGTTTACTTTTAATAGACTTAAGATTTTAAGTCCTTATTTTAAATCTATGTTCACTTTCATTTTTATTCAGAATCATGTCTGGGACAAGATCAGAAGATGCGTATGGAGAAAAGGTTGACAGATGTCTTTACAATGCCTTGTCAAAATTCGGTAAAAGCTTAACATCATACTTAACAATAAGGCTTTAAATCATTTGATGTGATATGAATGATCTCTCTCTCTCTCTCTCTCTCTCTCTCTCTCTCTCTCTCTCTCTCTCTCTCTCTCTCTCTCTCTAGGAGTCGAACAGGCTCAAGTGGTAGAGTGTCGGTCTCCAAATCATGAGGTCTGCGGTTCGAATGCCACGATCGGCAGATTTATTTGTCTGATTTCGTCCCTTATAACTGTTTGGGTCAGTGTTAGTATAATGTGGTCGGCTGAGACAGGACTTATAGTATTCACGCGCGGTCTCGTGTGTGGCAGCAAATAAAATTGTCAGGCGTCAGTATTGGGCCCTTCCACGATATAGTCTATATAGTGCTGACGTTGGACATTAAACCAACTCCGCTCTCTCTCTCCCTCTCCCTCTCTCTCATTCAATGAATATTTTTAGGTTAAATTTCCACCAAGTCCCTTTTTGTGTCACTAAGAATTGTTACCAGAGTTCTAGGTGGACCACTGCGGCCGAGCGCAAATACTTAAGTGTGACTGTGAAGTCATGGAGTGCTAAATTATAGTGGAAGTTTTAATTAAAATTATTTTAGAAGTGTTGAAATAGTAAACTTTATTCCAACTGATTTAAAGATACAGTATATATCTTGATTGACTATTTTTTTCTATAAAGATTTCTCCAAACTTACTGATCTCAAAGTAACAATTGCGCATTATATTTTATATATATATATAAATCTGAATGCCTCAGCTTACCTGTTTCATTAATTTTTCTTTTTTTTTTTTCAGTTGTTGGAGTTGGGGTTGGTATTGTAACAGCTGTTGTGGTGAGATGTAAGTACTGATCTTCTAAAACACTCATCTTGTTTTTCCACTGTTCTATACTTTTTGTTGTCCTTATGTTAAATCATTGTTATTTGTGAAGCAACCAGAGTGAATCAGGCGCAAGTCAAAATTTTTACTTTTTTAGTTATTTATTTTGTTAAGTATTTAATGATGCTTTACAAACGGTTGAAACAAAATTATGTCTAATATTTCTTGAACCGAAGATAATTATTTTATTTGAATTTTTTTTTTTTACTCAATATAAAGTAGTTTTTCTATCTTTATACAGCTCTAACTAAAAACTTGTATCATCAGCAACTTTTGACTGATTAAATTGAAAAGTGGTTGTCTCACATTTCACTACTCGGAGACAAAGGGGGAAGCTAAGATTGGAATCTTAGACCTCCTCATTCATGATTCAAGATCACAAGCGGATTAGCTATCTGTGACCCCAGTGTTTATTAGAAAATTATTAAAGATTTCCAGAAAAAAGGCTTTTCAGTTTGACAGACCTTCTAAACTTTTAGTTACATAAGGTGTTTTAAAATTTTGAGTAAAATATAGTTTATTCAAGAGATAAAATTACAGTGAAATTGCTTAATACAAACTCTGTTTAAAATTTATAAACCACCTTTCACCGGAACTACTCGAATTATTTTCCCAATTCCAAAGCTTCTTACGAGGGCAGGCTGATAAATAAGGGCCGTTTTTGAATAACTTTTTTATTTGAAGGACTACAGAAGCAAGTTACACATCAAATGAAAGCTTAGAGTCTCCCCTATCTGATGAACTATCATTTTTCAACATAGTCACCATCGGGTTCAATACAGAGGCGCCAGCGTTGTACAAGTTTTCGCATTCCGTCGGCGAAGAATTCTGGTGTCTGGGATCGGCACCAAGAGCGAACATTCGCCTCAACCTCAGCATCGGTTTCATAGTGATTTCCTTGAGATGTTTCTTCAGCAAAGGAAATAAGAAAAAGTCAGACGGGGTCAAATCAGGACTGTATGTCGGATGTGGTTCATTTGATGTGTAACTTGCTTCTGTAGTCCTTCAAATAAAAAAGTTATTCAAAAACAGCCCTTATTTATCAGCCTGCCCTTGTACTTATTATTATTCTACAGAAACTTGGTCATATAAATTTGTGCTAATTTAATGACTTTTAAACTGTCTCCATGAGGTTTATAATTCTCACTGCATACCACGTTGTAATATTGATTAAAATGCTATTACCTTTTTCTTTCTATTAAATCATTTTTGGAACAGATAAGCCTTGGCCCATCATCCTAGGTGCTGGTGTCGGATTAGGAATGGGCATTTCCGACTGCAACTATGAGTTCAAGTCTGGATCTTTGACAAAAGTTGTGAAGCAGTCTCTCGAGGTAATGTATTCATTTATTTCGTTTAATACCTTTTTAAATTTCTTTATTTGTTATTTAGGTTATGATGTTGAAATGACAATCATCAAAGGTTTTCAAACAATTAGTTTCCTAAAATATTGAGGTTGAGTGTGTCTATCATTGTTACTATTTTTTTTTTCAAAGCTCACAAATATCTTCTTTATATACAATATACAGTAGCAGTACTAGCAGCCATTGTTTGACATCTCAAATAACGAGACCTGTTGGAATATGGAGGGGTTTGAATATCCTTGTGTTATTTTTTTCTCTATTTGAGCCATATAATTTTTTTTCGAAATAACGAGCGTCTCGATCAATTAACCCTACTAATAATGAGAAGCTTGAGAATAGATCTGCTCTGAACACATTCCCAACATAAAATGATAACAAAATTGATAACGGTGCCAACTACACTGTACTAGTAAACAACTCATTCTGGCAGTTCAAACCTGCACAAGTGTCCCAGTTCAGTAAATCTTCTGACAACGTCCCCTGCCTTCATTGGTACAAAAAAAACTCTAGTAGTAACCCAACCTTCCCCTACGGGCACCCAATTCTTGCTCTAAAATCAAAGTAAACAAAGCTGCAAAGTGCAACGCTAGACTGTGGAACAGCCAGACCATCCCTAGTAGTACTACTACTGTTTTATAATCGCTGATTTGCTATAGAACTGGATCTATAAAATTAAATAATTAAATAATGATTTAAGTTTATCCCTTTGCATCACCTTCTCACAAGACTCATCGATTCAATCAATTTGGTAATTATATAACTTGCTATTCTGGTTAATAGTGAACCAACAGAAACACAAAGATGATACAGGGTATGTGTTAAAGATAGATCGAGAACTGTATATAGTCTATCGCCTTCGGCCCAAACACCAATTTGTTGGGGAGGGGGGGGTTGAAAAACTATTACAATGATGAGGGCACCATTTCCTCTTTCTATGAAATCTTCTTTAAGTTTTACATGTATTTTGTAATTTGCTATAACGAGTGACGTTAAGAAGCCAAAAAATTTTGTTATTACCGACTTTTACTGTATATCTTTATGTAAAGGATTTATCAAAGGAATCGTGAAGGTTACTTTATACTTTTGTGTGCTATTCTCCTCACTCCACCTCTCACCCAGTTCCCTTCTTATAATCAAGCATGCTCCAGGTTTTATCATAATTTGCTTCATGTTACTTATTAAATCATTGTTGCCTCGGTCTTGTGGAGATTTTTTAATGTGGCCATTTATTAGGGCAGGGAATAACAAGCTTTTTTTTTTTTTTCATTTCTTGAGATTATGCAAAAGACATATCTTAGTATCAATGGAAAGAAAAAAATATAAATGATCAAGTCAGTCTTGGTGTAAAGAATTTTCCTCCTTGTACACACATTTAATTTGATGTCTTTTATCTTTTTCAAGTGTTAGACATTATGAAATCAACTCAAGATTAACAAATGTTATTATTATTATCATTAAAGAATCATAACAAAAGGTCAGAACTTGTGTATGTAATGAAATAAAAAGTGGTTAGGATTGAATTTTTTATATTTAACTGAATTTATGAAGTTTACGTTGTCTATTGACGCATACCGCCGATAGAATGTTCCCATTGCAAGAGAATTTACATGATTTTTTCTAAACCAAACTGTAAATTCAGCCTATCAGTTGTAAATTTCTCACAAGTACGCATGATCATCCCTTTATGGCAAGATTTTGAACTGTCTGTTTTATTAATCTAGACTACTCTGGGTAAAAAAGGAAAATTGTCCTTTGAGGCTATGAAAAGAGAATCGGTTGAAGAGGAAGAAGTGAAAGAACCAGAAAAACCGAAGAAGGAAAGGCTTGCTGGAATCGTGGGCCGAGCCCCTCATATCACTCATATCAGATTTCAGGAAAAACCGGAAAAACATGAAGAGTGAATACGGTATTAGACCTACACAGTTGCTTTTTTGTTTGGTTGTTTTTATTTGTGGCATATTTGAGCCTTCTGCACCGTTTTTGTGCAGAAGAGTTTGTGAAAAGTTTGCCTTACTTCTTTTTTTTTTATTTAACTTATAATTTCGGTTTTATGACGACATAAAGTAAATTAATTGCGTACTTATCTTCATTATAGGAAAATAGTATCGTGAAAATAGGTATATGTGTCTTGCAATAATAATGGAACATGTACCTACTTTGACACTGAGTTAGAACAATAATACATGTACATGTATAGTGTACATCTATTTAAAGGGGATGATGATAGTATTAATTGTAATACACGTATTTGTAGTTATGACAAAGGTGTAAGAGGTATAGGAAATTGCAGCAGCAACACCAAAATAAAGTGAACAATTTTTTTATAAAAAGCTTGCAAAGACGAAGGTTAAATGAGATCTCTGCGATTTACTTAGCTTCAGTTCCATGTACTTTTCTTTGTTAACATTTAATTTTTTGTTTCCTCAATTTGCAAAACTAAATGCAAGGCTTTGCACTTGCTGAAAAAATACATTGTTACATGTACATGTTACAGTATTGGTACATATAGGGTTCACAAGTTATTGATGTTAAAGGAAAAAAATAGTGAGTGATACATCTAGTGTACATCATGCATTGGTATAGCAAGAGTTAAAATTAGAGATAAAGGTAAAACACATGTATTGGTATATAAAGATTATGATCGATCATAAAGGTAAAAATACTGAGAGATACATCTAATTTACATCATGCATTGGTATAGCAAGAGTTATGATTTGAGATAAAATACATGTATTGGTATAGATCATGAAGGTAAAAATACTGATGCATCAGACACAACTGAACTGATTGAGAAACAGCAAAAACACATAGTCACATCTCAAGCATTTGGCTTATAGCTTTGGAACCTTTAGACTGAGACAGGTTTTTTTTCAAAGATTCCAATTCCTAGGACAAGATCAGTAGATGATGTACTGTAATCTTGAAGGTTTTGCTTGTTGGACTGAGTTCATCTTGTTTTATTTTCTGACATTTGATTTTTATGGAATTTTATTTCCCGATGCAGTTGGTTCATATATCCTAAAGGGATATATGACATTTTGTCGAGTTCTCTTTTTTTTTTTTTTATAGATTTCTTATAAATCATTCAGTTAAACATTATTGTTCAGATTTGTTCTCGAGTACCATAGTGCACTCTTTTTCACTTTGTTTATCCTTCAATTACGTTGTTTTTATAAGAGGGATGGTCTTTTTGTTTGTTTGTTAGTATTTTTTTTTGTTGTCATGTTGTTCAAAATTACTGCAAATACACTCACTTGGTTAAAAAAAAAAAAATGCGCTGTATAATTTTATAAAATTAGCAAATCAAAACATCTTTCATTTTCATGTTTTTGCAGCTCCTGCTGCACTTCATGATTAGGTTTAAGTTTAATTGTTTTACATATCGTTAGTTTGGGCAAATTTTAAAAAAATTTTAATTTGGAAATTATAATTTTATGACCGGTATATAGTAATCAATCTCCCATTCTCTCTTTCTCTGTCTCTATCTCTCTCTCTCTCTCTCTCTCTCTCTCTCTCTCTCTCTTTCTCTCTCCCTCTCTCTCTCAATCTATCTATCTATCTATCTCTCTTTCTTTCTCTCTCCTCACATCACATGATTTCTCTCGCTTATTTTTGCTTCTTTGAGTATGTATATATCCATCTCTACATCATTCAATGTTAATTGGCAATATAAACAAGTGTAGGATTATCACATTGCTTGTTTTCCAGCATTACAATAATTTTATTTATGGTTTCTTATCTTTTCAGTTGCCATCAAAGTCCTAAGAAGAACGTGTTGGGATTTGAGTGGAATTGTTATTTATTTTCAAGCTCTGGGGTGGAAATTTGAGTCTATGTTGAACATTTTCGAAGATGGGTATGATAGACTAAGTCTGAGATAGATAAATGTGAGTCCGATAACTTTTTGATACGTTTAATTATGTGTTTCCTAAATGAACTTAATTTTGGATTGTGAAGCAAAACCACTTTAGGTTGAAGTTGCCTTATGTTGTAATTATAGAAGCATCTGTTTAGCCAATGGGGGAGAAAATGGTTTTAAGGGAATCGCATTAGTTTTGGAGAAGTTGCTTTTTTATTATTGTTTGTTTGACCTTTCTTTTGTTTTATTTAAACTCTAAGGTTAAGATTCATGAGCATATATCTTTTAATGACGCCCAGAAAGAAAACATTTTTTTTTAATTGTTTGTGACTGAGTGAGTGTTGATTGTAGGTTCACAAGAAATGAACGTACATGTAGTTGATTGTTGTTGGTGAATGATGAAACCGTAGGATTGAAAAGGCTCTGAGCTGTTGCATGAGAGATGAATTTACAGTTTATGTAACATTTTTACTTGTGATACAGGTAATTATCGGATTGCCCTTTATGTATTCTTCAAATAAAAATAGTAAACTAATCCTATTTCGTCATCTTTTGTAAATGTTCAAGTTGTCATAATATGTTGCAGTATACACATGCCTTTCAAGCTGCATGTAGTCCGAAAAGATTTACATTTAGTTTGTTGTTGTTTTTTTTTAATATTATATACATATATTTCAACAATTCGTGCATACACAAATCAAATCTATGTGATACTGATTGGGTATGATTAGAGGTATGTGTGGAATTCTTAAAAATGACAAATAAAAAAAAAACTGCACCATACACTATACGAGTATTCAAATCAAGGTGGAAGCAACCGCAGTGAATCGGACAAAAGTCGGAAATTTGAATTTTGGAGTATTATTAGTGTGTTCAAAAGCATGGTAGCCCTGGGTTGGTGCATCAGCTGTCGAAGCAGGAAGTCCATGGTTTAAACTGCGGTCTAGCAACTTTGTCTCCCACTGGTTGGGTTGGTGTCAGTATAATGTGACCGGCTGGGACAAGAGACATGGTATCCCCTCACTGTCTCTGTGTGCAGCACGTAAAATTGTCAGACGTGAGTTTTGGGACCCGTCCACAATATAGCCTATATAGTGATGACATTGGTCCAAATCAACCACAACTACCCCTACTGAATGGATCGGTGTCAGTGTATGGGTCAGTTAATACTTTTGGGACCCGTCAACGTAATAGTCTATACACTGCTGGTGTTGGGTATTAAGCAACAAACTCATCTTTCTCTCTCTCAATCTCTCTCTCTTCCACCTTATCATTCTCTCTCTATCTCTATCTTTCTCTCCTCTATCTCTCTCTTCTACCTTATTTCTCTCTCTCTCTCTCTCCCTCTCTCAATTTATCTATCTTTCTCTCTCTTCCCCTCTCTCTCAATTTATCTATCTTTCTCTCTCCCCCTCTCTCTCTGTCTGTCTCTGTCTCTCTCTCTCTCTCTTCCACCTTATCTGTCTCCCGCCCCTCTCTCTCTCTCTCCCACCTTATCTCTCTCTCTCTTTCTCTCTCTCTTCCACCTTATCTTTCTCTCTCTATCTCTATCTTTCTCTCCTCTATCTCTCTCTCTTCTACCTTATCTCTCTCTCTCTCTCTCTCTCTCTCTCTCTCTCTTCCACCTTACTGATCCAATGAGTGGCATAGCCGGAAACCACCGAAGTCCAATCGCCAATCCAACCATGTTAAGACGGAGATTAGCTGTCCATCTTTCCTTTCTCAGTAACTGCAAGGCAAAACAATTCATTCAATTTGTTCACGAAATCAATGTCCAGAAAACTAATTTCATGCTTCGAATAAACTTCCTTGGATATGCATGTAAATTTTAGACTGGGTGATAAAATCCATGAAAGGAACTCATTAGAATTTAGATTGACAAATTTATTCTTAATGGAAATTGATGTTTGTTAAGTACTTTGTAGGATCAGCACTATTTAGGCTATATTATATGGAAAGGCCCAAAGACTGACGAAACCTGAACTTCTGTCTCAGCTGGTCTCATTGTACTGACACCGACCCAACCAGCTACCAGGAACGAAAGCGGACAAATAAAGCTCCCGATCGGGGGATTCGAGCTGCGAACCTCCCGACCTGGAAGCCAACGCTCTACCACTTGAGCGCCCCCTCTCCTTCCTCGAAGTACAGTATGTTCCAATAGAGAATCATTAACGATGATGGGTCTCAGGACTAACGTCTGACAATTTAAGGTACTGCCACACACACGAGACAGTGCGGGGATACCAGGACTCCTGCCTCAGCCGGACACATCATACATAATCATGTACTGACACCGACAACACCTAAAGAGTTGAGTTGGTTGCTTAATGTCCAACATCAGCACTATATATTGTATATGCAATATTCCTGTACCAATACTCCTAAATGTCGATGGGTCCCAAGACTAACATCTGATAATTTTACGTGCTGCCACACAGAAACATTTGGGGGGGAGGCGCGAATTTAGTTTAACCTTACAGCGCCGATGCAAAGGGTGCACAATACATTGTAGTTCTAATTTTGTTAGTCAGTCATGGACCTCCTGCCTTGAAAGCCCATCTTCTACCCCAGGAGTACCCCCCTGTGTGTTTTGTAAACGAGTGATGCAATTAATAGCAATAATTGAGCTTAGCAACATGATACGTGTAATAATGAGAGTGTATTTTTTCCACATTAGGAATTAGCGAAACATGGAAGTCGTAAATTTGCGTTTTTCCTTGTTCGTTTGTCTTCAAATTAGTGATTAAAATAAAACTTCAACACAAAAGCAACAAAATCTTTCATTTTAAGCTTTAGTTCAATTTTCAAAATCTTTGGTTGGTGACTTACAGTTAATACATGTACAAGTATATAAGTTGTAACACAATTTGAAAAGGTCCCGATTTGTTTTGTTTTTCTGCTTCCTAAAGATCAAAATCTAAAACTATTGACAAAGAAATTACATATACATGACGAGGGTAACAAAGTAAACAAACCACAAAACATTTTTTTAAATCATAAAAACAATGAAGCCAACACCTGTGTAGGTCTTCTCCGCCATTTGTGTTGTATTAATCATGAGTTCCGCCATCATTTACCCTTCACAAGTTCAAAAAAAAATAAAGAGTCATCACATAAAATGAAGAACACATGGGCTGAAATACATGTACATGCAGTGAAAATGTAAAAAAAAAAACAACAATCCAATCTCTGCACTTAAATTTACAGTAATAAAGATTAAACAACATTTTCACTGGATCTGATTCAGTACGAAGGTTATTTTACTCTATGTTAAAATGAATATGATATTTTTTAAATTTAATTGTGTTTTTGGTATATGTATTTCCTTTGTGTTTCCAACACGTTAAACATAGAGTATTATCAGTTTGTGTGGTGCTTAGCTTCCAACATCAGCACTATATAGTCTATATTGTGGAAGGGTCCCAAGACTAACGTCTGACGTGGTGCCACGCAGAGATGGTGCGATGATACCATGACTCCTATCTGAGCTAGTCACATTATGCTGATTCTGACCCAAACAGTAAAAATATTATTTAAAGGTGATATAAAACAACCAATGTTTAATGAGAGAAAGGATTCTTCATTGCATTAAAGATAT
>RQTK01001429.1:21847-40525 GCA_003991915.1 Elysia chlorotica | reverse complement strand
TTATCATTATTATTATTATTATTAATATTATTATTATTATTATTATTATTATTATTACTATTATTATCAATTTTATTATTATTGTTATTATTGTTGCTGCTCTTTTTGTTGTTGTTGTTATATGTCCATTAATACTTTGTATAACTTTTACTGTTTTAAAAGCGTAAATAATAAAGAAAAAAAAGAAGAAAGAAATTTGGCTGACTTCAATTCTTGGCAAGCAGACACTAATTTTCTTGTTCCAATTCAAGTTTTGACAATAATGTGACTTTAACACTGTATGTTTTTGGTAGTTCTTAACCGACCACACACTCTCATGTTCCAAATGAATTCTCAAATTTAATATTGACATTTTTTTTTAACTGTTACACATCGAAGTGTTATCGAACACACTTAAACAATATTTTTAATGCTAATCTACAGGATTCCTGAATTTGTGTTTTCTGTTTGATTGATGTAACCCAAATAACTCACAGCTTAATTTGTTTCGTTATGGTCTTTACTGTTATACACAATTTTTATTAAGGTGATTAAAGAACTGTGTGTAAAATGATTGTTACTGATTTATGAATGAATATTTCTGAGGAATTTATGTGTGTATCCAATTGAAGAATAAACCGTAACATTACAATACACAAAACCCACTATTCACGTTGATTTAAAATTTCATCTCACTTGTTCGTTTGGTAGATTTTGAAATCGGTCTTTTAGTATTGTTGTGTCCGTGTGACGGGTTAAGATTTTGGTAAACGGTGCAATTTCTCCCCATCACATATTAAAATGTATGTCGTATCTAAATAAGGGGGGATATTCTTGGCTTTAGCTTTAGATATAGAAGATCAGGGGTTAATGAGATTAAACTCTTATGTACTTCAATATCGGATGTTTTATTAGATGCACTGAGGGAGGTCCTGCGAGAAATGAGAGAGAGAGAGTGAGAGAGAGAGAGAGAGAGAGAGAGAGAGAGAGAGAGAGAGAGTGAGTGACATAGAATAATTCATACTGATATTTCCATTGTTGCTCTTGGCAGAGTTTTCAATGACCAACTTATCTGGAATTATCTACATTAGGTTTCGAAATGAATCCTTAAAGATACTTCTGGATACAGATTAGAACACTTGACTGCTTGGCCTAGATCTAGATAGCCCAGGAGTTGGTCATTCGATAATTGTAATTCTTGTTCGTTTGATTAGTTTGATAAAGGTGAACAACCACAGCAACTTCATCTTATTTTCATTGTGTGTGGCGTTCTTTGGATAATACGTATTAATAATTATTTTCCGTAAACTCATCGGAACAGTTAAACGGATATTCCGATAACCAAAGACAGTGGTATGTTAAATCCATTATATTTTTTACAGAGCTATTCGTAGGCTATTTTTAAGATTTCGTCTTTTCTTCCATTTATAGCCTAATTAGAGATTATCATAAATTTGCCTCTTTATTACTTTTCTTATAACCAGAGATATATTACATTTTTGTCTTTGCCTTGATTTATAGTTTGAGTCTGTTAAAAGTTTGTCTTAGCTTTACTTCATAGCTAGATATTGTATTTTAAATTTTCGTATTTTGTTTCCTTTTTAACTAGAGCAGGGCTATTTTAAGTCTTCTTTTTTTAAATTTTTTTTTAGGTATGTTTTAGGCTTCTTCTTTTCTTTCTTTTATAATTGAAGGTAGTTTACTGAAATACTCCTGATGAAGGCTGATTACATCGTAATACCAGATGCTATGGATTAACTATACATACTATGATAAAATTGATAAATTAATAGCAAGGAAATTAGACGTCCAAAATATGTAACACCTCATACAATGAACAAAGGGTTATTGAGATTAATAAATTTAAATTCCTGGGCTTAGCAATAGCCTCAGATGCCAAACTATCTACCTGCGATGCCTTTCTTTAGCAGCACCACTCTTTTTAGTCAGATACATAAGCCAGCAGATATTGTCAAACTTAGTCAATGAATCCAACAATGCAGTCATAATTATACTCTTCCACATTTCATGACTTTTTTGTACTCTACTTGTGACATGCCGCTATTGGGTTAGTTCTTATCCAGACAAAGAAACCAAAGCAACAACAAAACCAAAAAAAAAACAGCAAAAAAAAACAACACTGCACACAGTAGCCATCTTTTGTCCCTGCAGTAAGCTGTAACAGTACTAGCACAAGCGGTGGGCGTGAGTGAGGGGGTGAGTGAGTGAGTGAGTGAGTGAGTGAGTGAGTGAGTGAGTGAGTGAGTGAATGAGTGAGTGAGTGAGTGAGTGAGTGAGTGAGTGAGTGAGTGAGTGAGTGAGTGAGTGAGTGAGTGAGTGAGTGAGTGAGTGAGTGAGTGAGTGAGTGAGTGAGTGAGTGAGGGAGTGAGTGAGTGAGTGAATGAGTTGGTTTTTTGACGACCAACATCCCAGCATTGATATATTGGGGATGAGTCCCAAGGATACCGTCTGACATTTTTACCTGCTACCACTAACGAGACAGTGGCAGGGGTGGAGGGTGGGCAGATACCAGGACTCCTGTTCGAGTCGGTCACCAGTACTGACACAGACCCAAGTAGTAGGTCCCTACTTAGTTTTTAGAAGTAAAATTCTCTGACTATTCCAAATTGTAAGCGTATAGATTTCACACTGTTTGCATTAAACCTGGGTTAGAACATCTAACGGTCTGGACACAGTCAGAAACCCAGTATGGCTTTTGGTATTGATTTACAATATTCTGAATAATAGGACTACTGATATCAATAGTGTTGATCTGCTAAAGTTAAAAAGTTATCATAGGTTCACAGTGTTTTTGGTCAAGGATAAAACGAAACTAATATTTTTTTAGTCTGTGGTACAGGAGTTTTCAAGTGAATGTAAACAATTAGATGGCCTGTTTGTGGAATTAATATGGTGAGAGAACTTTTAATTTACACCTCGTAGTTTAATAGTTTTGAGATAATGTTATAATAGCCTGTTTTGTTGAAAGAGACAATCAATATATAATCGATAAATAGATCACTAAATAGATAAATGAATGTAAAGGTAAGCTTTTTTACGGGAGCAGTTTTGGCTGCTTATCAAATTACGTATTTAATTTAGGATCTGATTTTCCATTTAATGAATAATTCTCATCTTACATCTTATCAAATATAAAATTTTACAAACCAACAAGAATTTTTCGTTCATGAAATCAACTTGTATTGATTAAATTGAAAGTACATCTTTAAAAAGCTGGGGACATACTATTATACTTTTATTTATGGAAAAGATTCACTGTCAACATTCAAATAAATATAGGCCTACCCATGTCGAGCTTCGTTTTTTTTTTTTTTTAATTGTTTGTAGGCACAATTTTCAACATAATTATTTAAACTGAAACACCATAAACTGAACTTAACGAGTGTAATAATTTGTTACTCACTTTACATAAGGGCCTATCGCGTCCCAGTTCTTTGTCTGTGACACCTCGGCAACTTTCTCGATCTGTGATATGAGT
The DNA here is from genome assembly GCA_003991915.1 of Elysia chlorotica. Classification (NCBI taxonomy): domain Eukaryota; kingdom Metazoa; phylum Mollusca; class Gastropoda; family Plakobranchidae; genus Elysia; species Elysia chlorotica. The sequence continues at coordinate 37,047 of RQTK01001429.1, read as the reverse complement.
CGTCTCCCCCTTGTCCTGTTCTGGTTTGAGTCTTCTCCCCCTTCCCCCTTTCTTTGTTCTGGCGTGAGTCGTCTCCCCCTTTCCCTGTTCTTACGTGAGCATCGATCTATAAATAGCACTATAATGCTATTTATAGATATATGGGCGTTAGTGACAAGTCGTCTCCCCCTTTTTCCTCCCCTTTCTTTGTTCTTACGTGAGCATAGATCTATAAATAGCACTATAATGCTATTTATAGATCTATGGGCGTGAGTCGTCTCCCCCTTTTCCTGTTCTGGTTTGAGTCTTCTCCCCCTTTCTCTGTTCTGGTTTGAGTCGTTTCCCCCTTTCTCAGTTTGGTGCTGCACTGGATAAATTAGACTCTCGTTGCCTGTATTGGTGTTGATAGTATGGGTCGAACATCTTTCATAGCGTGTCCTAGATAAATTGTAAAGAGGACTGGGCTAAGGCTATCTCCGTGTGGTGTGCCAACAAGAACTGCTTGTGAATGGCTTGGATATCGAGGAGCCATTGATGTGTGTGTGTCAATGTCTGTGTTATTACTAAGTAGATATCGTGTCGACCTGTGCGCGTCCTCATTGATAATGGTTAGAACTATAATATCGAAGATTGGACTATATCGAGGAGATGACGTCTCTACTGATTGTATCGAAGACAGCTGATATATCAATGCCCGAGATTATGATGTTAATTTCTTCTTTTAATGTCTTTGCTGCAAGACATATGTGTGTGTGTGTGTGTGTGTGTGTGTGTGTGTGTGTGTGTCCATACTACACATGCTGTGCTCAGTTCCGAACGAATTCCACTTTGGTTTTAGCCGCTTAGCGATAGGTAGACCTAATCTTCTATTTTGGGTCGTATTCTGTTCAGGGCGTGAGTTGAGTTGAGTTGTTTAACCTCCAAGTGTCCCATATCAGCACGATATAGGCTATATTGTGGAAGGGACCCAAGACTGACGTCTGACAATTTTAAGTGCTGACACACACGAGACAGGGCGGGGATACCATGACTCCTGTCTCAGCCGGTCACATTATACTGATCAGGGCGATGGTGTATAAAGGCTTTTCGCAATTAGTTTAGAAGGGTACGGTTATTGGTCGCAAGTTATTTTGGTGGGCCTTTATTTTTACCAGGTTTTTGAATGACAATTATAATCTCTCTGTTTATATCCAAGTATTCGTGATTTGTCTCATTGTTAATGTGTACGGATGCTATTGCTAACTGTGAATGATTTATTTGTTTCTGTGAGTACATTTTTAGCTCATATTATATTGTTATAATAAAGACTGTTGCGCTTAATGTATGATCTAAAAGTGTCTTTATATTGGGCTTGGAGTGATAGTATTGCGTTACATATAGTCCAACTAATGGTTTTGTTTTGAAGAGAGAGAGAGAGAGAGAGAGAGAGAGAGAGAGAGAGAGAGAGAGAGAGAGAGAGAGAGAGAGAGAGAGAGATAGAGAGAGAGAGAGGGTGGCGATTACTAGTAGCCTTTACTTATAATTACATACTGGTGGTAAATGTAGGCCTACATCCTACTTAGATTTCCCCTGTGGAAGAATATACTTCATCTTATGTCAAATCGTTTTATACATGGCGTTGTGCTCTTAATTTGGTCGTAATAATGCCCGCTCAAGCCTTCTTTTTTTCCTGACAGATTTGTGTACCCGAGATAGACGCAGTAAACTTGCAGCCATGAGGTAAGTCTTTTTTTGGTGTAGCGTAACTAAAATTATGATGATGATGATGATGATGATGATGATGATGATGATGATGATGATGATGATGATGGTGGTGGTGGTGGTGGTGGTTGTGATGTTTATGATGATGGTGATTGATTATAAGGATGATGATGCTGCTGACGATAATGATGATAACAATGATTGTAATGAAGATGGTGATAATGGTGATGGTAATGATGACAAGGATCATGGTGATCACCGCAGTCTATTTATTGTTGTTGTTCTTTTTTTTTTTTTTTTTTTACTCCTTCCAGTTTTCGTAAATTCGATTAAATAACATCATTGTTTTTTAATCTTTACAAGAAAGACTTTCAAGACATGTATTTTTTGGAAGTATTTGTATATATATATAATTCTCCTGTTATTTCAGCGGGACCTAACATAAGCAATCATTAAAATGCTTCGCAACATTATGCACCCCAGAACAATCATGGGAGTCAGGGGCCCCTCGCCTAAGTTGGGTCCATGACCTCCTTCAACCTATATTCTGCACTGGTGTATTTAGATGAACAAAGAAAATAATTGTGGCCTATAGAAGCAAGAATAAAGAATACATTTGAATTCAAGCAGATCCATTTTTAGCAGAGGAGATCCTAGCATTTACAACAGAAAGACTGTGAAACCTAAACACAAGGGTCACGTGCTCTTACGATTGAACTCAGGCAGATCCATTTTTAGCAGAAGGGATAACATAGCATATCAGAAAAGCTCTGTGAAACCTAAACACAAGGGTCACGTGCTCTTGCTGGTCTAAAGATAACCTTTGTCCTTGTGACCCTATAAGCATGGCGACTCTCTATTAAAATTTTAATCTTTACTGATATTTTGAACTACTGCTACTAATTTGATTGCTTTACCTCCTATGCAAAACCCATTTAAATTCCTGAAACAATTTCTTTGACAATTTTTCATCACCATAATTATATAATTAATCTATAACCTGGTTTAGAAAAAGCAAAATCACAATCAGCTGAATTCTGCTTAAAGAATCGATTACTTTACATACTTCACCAATAACATTCAGTCACTAATGGCCGTTGCTGACGATTGCCTAGCAGAAGTACCAAACCTGAAAGCTTGTTGTTATCACCTGGACCTTATCTAGAAAATCTAGATCCTAAATGACCCTTTTTAAAGGTATGATTGCCACTTTCGAATCAAGTCTAGGTATAGATCTATAGAGTCAAATTTCATATCTAAAAATTCCGACAATCAGTTAAAAAAAGCCGTGGTTTTCTTCTCTAGATCGAGAACTAAGATCTAGATCTAGCTAGGCTAATTAGCTAGTCCATCTAGATCTAGATCTATGAATCGGAGCTAATCAAATCTAGTTAAAAAAAGCCGTGGTTTTCTTCTCTAGATCGAGAACTAAGATCTAGATCTAGCTAGGCTAATTAGCTAGTCCATCTAGATCTATGAATCGGAGCTAATCAAGATTTCTAGCATCTAGATCTATAGATATATCTAATGAAGGATGTAGCTCTAATTGGATAACTTAATTGTCCAATTTCGTCCTGGACTGATAGGGTGGTTGACCGTTGAGTTGAGTTGGTTTAACGTCCAACATCAGCACTAGATCTATAAGGCTATATTGTGGACGGGCCCGAACACTGAGTCTGACAATATGTGTTGCCACACACAAAACAGGGTGGGGATACCATGACTTAACTGTCTCAGCCGGTCTCACACTGACACCAACCCAACCAATAGGGAGCGAAATCGCCTGGGCTCGAACTACGGACGTTTTGCGTTGGAAGCCGATGTTCTACCCCAGGCCTACTGTGCCCCCCCCCCCCCCCCCAGATAGGTGACCAGTGTAAAATATATATAGCCTACAGAAACTGAAAGGACTAAACTGACATTTTGCATTGTCGCTGTGATGCAGCATATAGAATCTACATTAGAATCTAACATTGTTGAATGTACATGTTAGTAATCAGACCCATTAATTCAATACTAGCGGTAGAATGCACAAACATGACGTAGCTTACGTCTTGTCGTAAGCCTTCTTATTCTCATATTGTTATGACGAGACGTTTAAGTTAGGTCGTGTTAGATGCTCTTTACTCTAGATCTAGCCTTCCCCCTGCTGACTTGGATGCAACTCAATCATTCACTGGCCGATTTCCGTCAATCACGATGGTCAGCTAGGCTAATTTATACGTCTGAAACTCTAGCAACGTCAAATCATGATCATCAGCAATCAGCTACTCTGCCAGCGGCTATCAGTCATGTACCGTCAGTCGATCCCCTGAATGCCGGCAAGCACATTCAGCCCCATTAAATAGACAATATTGTCGGAAAACTATTTTTAGCTTGACCAGTGTGTCATCGGGAAACTCCACTATAGATTATAAATAAAAACTAACTCGCCACTGGCATTACCAAGAAGTGTATCAATCGAGCATGTACAGTTCGATAACTTTCGTTCCTCCTTTCTAAATTTCTTTTTCTCGTGATTGGCTCAATAACTGACATTCTTTTATTTGTTTTTGAAATCCATTTCCTTTATTCACTTGGAACCTACTTTCTTGATTTTTTTGAATATCCTTAATCTTTTTCTTGACAATTGACTCCGGGAGTTAAGGCTTCAGTTGGCATCACTGATTCATGAAGAGAGGTTTCTTGATGTGGGCAGCCAAGTTTGACTGACATCAGCAAACTTGAGGGCAAACACTTTTGCTTGATTTCACTGCATTAATAAATTATACCCCTTTAGCTAAATTTTCTTGATTTTCACTAGTAAATAAATGAAAAAATCACCATAGACTCTACCGTTTCTCACAAATTATATGTTCTTGATTTATATAACAAGAAAATTCAGACAGAAAAGCTAATCCGGAGCAGACGAAGAGGGTTACTTCAAAGCTCTGGGCATATGGTTAAGAAAAGCAAAGAACAGTTCAGTAATTAGTAACATGTTAAAAGTCAATTCTTTTTTTACTTACTGCATAGTTGTGCTTTGGTTGTTGCCCTCAAGGTTAAATTCAAATTCAACCCTAAAATTTTCAGTCCCGGAGCCGATGTCTACCCTGATTCCCCTCAATCAAAGTTCAGGAAATATCCGGGGCTTGGTGTTATCCCTGTCTCTCTCTCTAGATGTTTTTCTTTATAATCTCACCATTCTCTCTGTTTGTTTTTTTTCTATTTATTTGTCTCTGTGTCATATCTAGAGTGTGTCTCTCTCAGAGCTGCCAGTCAGTACGTATAAATACTGAATTTAGTACAGGCTGATAGAGAATGGTGAACCATGAAAGAAAGAAAAAAAAGAGATGATTTTAAAAAAAAAATGCAAAAAGATCTAGAGATTTTAGAAAGAGAGAGACAGGGGTAACAGCAAGCCCTGGAGACAGTCTTGAACATCGATTGTGGGGAATCAGAGTAGGCCTCTGCTCTGGGACAGAGAGTGAAAGTGTGTGTGTGTGCAGACTTCTACATTAATTTTGGAGAGAGCATATAGCTGCCAGCTTTTGAGAAAACAAAATTTAATATTTTTTTTAGTGGGATAAGTCACTGCAAACCTAGTCGATGGCCAAGCTTATTAGGTTAAGCTATCAATATTGACTTAAACACAAGCTTAAACATAACTTTAAAAACTACATTTATTTGTCTCTGTGTTATATCTAAAGTGTGTTTCTCTCAGAGCTGTCAGTCAGTACATATAAATACTGATTTAGTACAGACTGAGAGAGTGCTGAAAATTTTAAAAAAGAAAAAAAAATGGTGATGTAAAAAAAAAAAAATAGAAAAAGATCTAGAGGGAGAGAGATTAAAGAAAGAGAGGCAGGGATAACACCAACCCTGGATACATTTCCTGAACATCAATGGTGGGGAATCAGGGTACGTGTCCTCTCTGGGACAGATAGAGAGGGATCTATAGTGAAAGAAAGTGCGTGTGTGCAGATTTCTATGTTAATTTTGGAGAGAGCATATATCTGCCAGCTTCTGAGAAAGCAACATACAGTTTTTTAGTGTGATAAATCACTGGAAACATAGTCAATGGCCAAGCTTATTATGTTTTAAAGCTATAGATCAATATTATTGACTTAAACACAGGTTTTACCATACTTTAACAACTACACCATGGACTATAGTTATTTAATTAGTGCATTTCTTTTGTTCTTGTTTATTTTCATTTTTCATCTCACAGTGTTATAACATTAAGCTTTGCATCAACTAAATATATTTTGAAGATGGTTGGCTAAAGAGCCTCTCATGTTTTTTATTGATTATGGTATCATTTTTTCATATAAAAGAAAAGAAAAGGATTACACTTGTTGTTATAGACATAAGAAAGTGTATATATTTTTTCAACATCTCCAAATGTTTTGGATGCATTTTAACACACTATGAATCACTCAAAAGGTCAATAATCAGACCCCTGCCTGACTAATCCTTGATACACTCTGTGCATTTACCCCTTTTGATATCTTACTGCTTTAAGTGATATACTTGAGAAAGCGTATATATTTTTATATGTTTTTGTCCAAATTTTGGTCTCATCGGAATGCCTATTTATTCATTAATGCTAAATATCAGAGCTTGTAACTTTTTGACAACTTTCAAAATTGTCTCTCTAGATCCCTCTCCCTCTTTCTTTCTTCTCTCTGTCTCTGTCCCCCTCTTTCTCTTACTCTCTCTCTCTCTCTCTCTCTCTCTCTCTCTCTTTCTCTGTCTCCCACCTCGCTGTCTGTTCCTCTTTGTCTATCTGTCTCTCTGTCTCTGTCAGTCTCTCTCCCACTCTGTCTCTCTATCTGCCTCCATAAATGTGTCTATATCTTTCTCTCTCCCTCTCATTCTCTCTCTCTCTCTCTCTCTCTCTCTCTCTCTCTCTCTCTCTATATCTTTCTCTCTCTCTCTCTCTCTCTCATCTTTTCCCCACTGCTGCGTGACTGACAGCCCTGTCTAAACACAGTAACACACTAGACACAACTAGACACCACTCCTGGCCTGTGCCCACACATTGCTGCATTGCAAGCCTAACTCAGTAACTGTTGTGAAACTGAAAGGTTCAAAGGTTAACTATGCCACTTATCTTGCTGTCTATTATTTCAGTTTACAATGCTGACCTAGTTGTGTGATGAGAGTGCAATGTACATCTACATTCACATTTTTTTTTCTTCTTCTTCTTAAATTCTTCTGTTGTATGCACACCACAACCATCAATTCATTCTACAGTGGTTGGCTGAAGAGGTTTCTAGATATGTATGTAACAGTCATTTACAGTGTGACTATGACATACGTCGTTACGTGTCAATCATCATCAGTGTCATTCCTCTTAACCCAAAACAATTTTTTGTGTGAGTGTAGTCAGCCTCACATAACATACGTCTTCATTTGCGTAATAAGGATATTGATTAAAAGGCATTGATTCATTGTGGGAATAATTATGTTTTTTCCTTTGTTGTTTGTGTTTGTGTGTGTCTATTTGTTGTTGTTATTTGTTTCTCTCCATAGAACTAGTTCAGGACTAGATGAATAATGATTTTTTTTTGTCTTATATTAACAAGAAGACAATTTAGTTTATGTCACAAACTTCTTGTTTTGTTTTGTTTTTCAACACACCAGTCATATCTAGTTTCTTCTACATTAAACTACTCAAACAAACTTAGTTTTAACTGATTGTGTGCTAGATATTATAAAACAAAGAACTGGTAATCAAACTTCTTGTTTTGTTTTGTTTTTCAACACACCAGTCATATCTAGTTTCTTCTACATTAAACTACTCAAACAAACTTAGTTTTAACTGATTGTCATTGTGTTCTACATATTATATAAAAAAAACTGGTAACTGGTTCTATTCTTCTACATTAAACCACTCAAACAAATTTAGTTTTAAGTGATTGTGTTCTACATATTATAAAACAAAGAACTCGTAACTGTTTCTATTCCGATTAAAAGAAAAAAGTGATGTTGTGTTAACCATCATGATTAATCTCTAGTGTTACTCAGCAATTGTGAAGGCCACATGAAAAGACTTTGTTAACATCATTACTCATACTAAAGTAACTAGATATTTTACAGTGTCTTAAGGCCACATGAATGGACTTTGTTAACTTCATTACTCATACTAAAGTTACAACTAGATATCTTTTATAGTGCCTGAAGACAGTCACAGTAGCCAGTTATTCGGCACATCAGTTCTGTTATGTTTGAGATAAAGACTACCCACATGAAGAGACTGTTAACATCATTACTCATACAGAAGTAACTAGATATCTTTTACAGTGTCTGAAGACAGTCACAGGTATCCCCGCCCTGTCTCGTGTGTGGCAGCACATAAAATTGTCAGACGTCCGTCTTGGGGCCCGTCCACAATATAGCCTATATAGTGCTGCTGTTGGATGTTAAACCAACCCAACAACAACATCAGCAATTGTGAAGGCCACATGAAAAGACTTTGTTAACATCATTACTCATACAGAAGTAACTAGACATCTTTTACAGTGTCTGAAGACAGTCACATGCACAGTAGCCAGTTATTAGGCACATCAGTTCTGTTATGTTTGAGATTAAGACTACTCAGCTGGTGGAACGACTGCTACTACCACATGTACTACAAACAGTTTTAAGTGCTGGTGGTTGGAATTTTTTTTCTCCTATTATTTCTGTTTCAAGTAGGATTCCGTTCTAGGTAAGATGAAACTTGAGTTTTTGAAGTGATTCATATTTTTCAAATGTGTTTAATTATAATAATTTATTTATTTCAACCTTTGTCGAGAAATTTATTGAGTTTCCCCACTGCCAATCTGATGTTAGCCCAAAATAATGAGTTAATCATCACCTCAGTAATACAATGTCCCATCTCATTTCTCAAATGCCAGGTAAAAAGATTTAGAACAGCATAGAACATAATGATCATACAACTGAGATTACATAATGTATACAAATGTGTTTCGTGGCATTGAAGGATATTAGCTCTTGAGCAGTATGAAACTATTTCTAGCTCTCACAGACTACTGACAGCTTCTCATTCTGGTTTCAAATTTGTTTAGAACTGATAGAAGCCTGTGATTATTGTCTACAGAGGTGCCAAATTTCCAGATGAATCCAGAAATCCAAATTTTTTAAAACTTTCGGATTTGGGCTTGGCTCGGGATGATCAGTGTGATGGTTAATTGTCAAATGGATTCGGCATGCGCATTTTGCAGTGTCTGTAGAAAGTTCAGGATTTTTTTTTATAGCCAGTTAGCACCTCTGTGTCTCGCTCTTTCTTTCTCTCTCTCTCATCTCTCTCTTTCTCTCTCTCTCTCTCTTTCTCTCTCTCTCTCTCATTCATTATTTCTATCTCTCCCTCTGACAGTATCTATCTTCCTCTCTCGTGTCCCCTCTTTCTATGCCTGGCAACCCAATGCTCTACCACCTGCGCTAGCTTACCAACAAACAAAACTAAACTGCACTGTCTGTAACTCTAAATATGGCAACTTGGTTACTACCGTAAACAGATCCTTGCCGGTGGTCCCTCCTGATGGAAATCTCCAATACTCTGGCACCTGCGCCAGCTCCCCCTAAGAAACCAACAAACCAAACTGAACTCTCTGTAACTCTTGTCTCCGCTCGCTACCCAGGCTCTAAATGTTTGTAGTAACTATAGTAAAAAGATCCTTGCCATGGGAGAACACATTTTTACCATATGATAGGTTTGAACCTGGTACCCACCAGTTGAGATCCCCAGCAGTGCTCCCTACTGTTTGTGCTAACCAAAGAAACCAACAAACCAAACTGAACTCTCTGTAACTCTTGTCTCCGCTCGCTCCCTAGGCTCTAATTAATGTTTGTAGTTACTACAGTAAAAAGATCCTTGCCAATGGCATGGGAGGACAAATTTCACCCAATCATAGATTTGAACTTGGTACCCGCCGGTTGAGATCCCCAACAGTATTCCCTAACCAAAGAAACCAACAAACCAAACCAAACCTAACTGAATGTAACTCTCGTCTCCTCTCCTTCCCTAGACTCTAAATGTTTGTAGTTGCTACCATAAAAAGATCCTAGCCATGGGAGAACAAATTTCACCCAATCATAGATTTGAACTTGTTTCCCACTGGTTAAGATCCCCAACAGTACTCCCTACTGCCTGTGCTAACCAAAGAAACCAACAAACCAAACTGAACTCTCTGTAACTCTTGTCTCCTCTCGCTCCCTAGGCTCTAATTGTTTGTAGTTACTACAGTAAAAAGATCCTTGCCAATGGCATGGGAGGACAAATTTCACCAATCATAGAATTGAACTTGGTACCCACCAGTTGAGATCTCCAACAGTACTCCCTACTGCCTGTGCTAACCAAAGAAACCAACAAACCAAACCAAACCAAACCTAACTGAATGTAACTCTTGTCTCCTCTCGCTCCCCAGGCTCTAAATGTTTGTAGTTACTACCATAAAAAGATCCTTGCCAATGGCATGCGTGAATAAATTTCACCCAACCATAGATTTGAACTTGTTTCCCACTGGTTGAGATCCCGAACAGTACTCCCTACTGCCTGAGCTAACCAAAGAAATCAACAAACCAAACCAAACTGTATGTAACTTTTGTCTCCTCTCCTTCTTCAGGCTCTAAATGTGTGTGGTAACAACCGTGAACAGATCCTTGCCATGGGAGAAAAAATTTTACCCAATCATAGTTTTGAACCTGGTACCCACCAGTTGAGATCTCCAACAGTACTCCCTACTGCCTGTGCTAACCAAAGAAACCAACAAACCAAACCTAACTTAACTGTATGTAACTTTTGTCTCTTCTTCTTCCCTAGGCTCTAAATGTTTGTGGTAACTACCATAAAAAGATCCTTGCCGTTGGCAAGCGAGGACAAATTTCACGCATTCATAGATTTGAACCTTTTTTCCACCGGTTGAGATCCCCAACAGTACTCCCTACTGCCAGCGCTAACCAAAGAAACCAACAAACCTAACCAAACCTAACTGTATGTTTACAACTTTTGTCTCCTCTCCTTCCCTAGGCTCTAAATGTGTGTGGTAACAACCATATAAAGATCCTTGCCAATGGCCCGCGAGAACAAATTTCACCCAATCATAGATTTGAACTTGTTTCCCACAGGTTGAGATCCCCAACAGTACTCCCTACTGCCTCTGCTAACCAAAGAAACCAACAAACCAAACCAAACCTAACTGAATGTAACTTTTGTCTCCTCTCGTTCCCCAGGCTCTAAATGTTTGTAGTTACTAACATATAAAGATCCTTGCCAATGGCATGCGATAACAAATTTCACCTAATCATAGATTTGAACTTGTTTCCCTGCGCTAACCAAAGAAACCAACAAACCAACTGAACTTCCTGTAACAATTGTCTCCTCTCGCTCCCCAGGCTCTAAAATAATGTTTGTGGTTACTACCGTGAACATATCCTTGCCAATGGCATGCAAGAACAAATTTTACCCAATCATAGATTTGAACTTGGTACCCGCCAGTTGAGATCCCCAACAGTACTCCGTACTGCCTCGCTAACCAAAGAAACCAACAAACCAAACCTAACTGAATGTAACTGTTGTCTCCTCTCCTTGCCATGGCAGAACAAATTTCACCCAATCATAGATTTGAACTTGTTTCCCTGCGCTAACCAAAGAAACCAACAAACCAAACCAAACCTAACTGAATCATGTAACTCTTTCTCCTCTCACTCCCCAGGCTCTAAATGTTTGTAGTTACTATAGTAAAAAGATCCTTGCCATGGGAGAACAAATTTCACCCAATCATAGATTTGAACTTGTTTCCCACCGGTTGAGATCTCCAACAGTACTCCCTACTGCCTGCGCTATCCAAAGAAACCAACAATACAAACCAAACTGAACTCTCTGTAACTCTTGTCTCCTCTCCTTCCCTAGGCTCTAAATGTGTGTGGTAACAACCATATAAAGGTCCTTGCCAATGGCATGCGAGAACAAATTTCACCCAGTGGTAGATTTGAACTTGTTTCCCACTGGTTGAGATCACCAACAGTACTCCCTACTGCCTGTGCTAACCAAAGAAACCAACAAACCAAACTGAACTCTCTGTAACTCTTGTCTCTGCTCGCTCCCCATGCTCTAAATGTTTGTGGTAACTACCGTAAAAAGATCCTTGCCGATGACACGCGAGGACAAATTTCACGCAATCACAGATTTGAACTTGTTTCCCACCGGTTGAGATCCCCAACAGTACTCCCTACTGCCTTCGCTATCCAAAGAAACCAACAAACCAAACCAAACCTAACTGAATGTAACTTTTCTCTCCTCTCCTTCCCTAGGCTCTAGATGTTTGTAGTTACTGTAACTACCGTGAACAGATCCTTGCCAGTGGCATGTGAGAACAAATTTCACCCAATCATAGATTTGAACTTGTTTCCTACCAGTTGAGATCCCCAGCAGTACTCCCTACTCCCTGTGCTAACCAAAGAAACCAATAAACCAAACCAAACCTAACTGTATGTAACTTTTGTCTCCTCTCCTTCCCTAGGCTCTAAATGTTTGTAGTTACTACCATATAAAAATCCTTGCCATGGCATGCGAGAACAAATTTCACCCAATCATAGATTTGAACCTGGTACCCGCCAGTTGAGATCCCCAACAGTACTCCCTACTGCCTTCGCTATCCAAAGAAACCAACAAACCAAACCAAACCTAACTGAATGTAACTTTTGTCTCCTCTCCTTCCTTAGGCTCTAAATGTTTGTGGTAACTACCGTGAACAGATCCTTGCCAATGGCATGGGAGAACAAATTTCGTCCAATCATAGATATGAACTTGTTTCCCTGCGCTAACCAAAGAAACCAACAAACCTAACCAAACTGAACTCTCTTTGTCTCCTCTCGCTCCCCAGGCTCTAAATGCTTGTAGTTACTACCATAAAAAGATCCTTGCCAATGGCATGCGAGAACAAATTTCACCCAATCATAGATTTGAACTTGTTTCCCACTGGTTGAGATCCTGTAACTCTTGTCTCCTCTTGCTCCCCAGGCTCTAAATGTTTGTGGTAACTACCGTGAACAGATCCTTGCCAATGGCGCGCGAGGACAACAGCTGGCGATGGGTGGTGGCTCTCGCAGCCTTTCTCACCCAGTTCATTGTGTGTGGGATCACCTACAGCCTTGGGGTGTTCCACGTTGTCTTCAAAGACACGTTTTACGAGAGTCACTTCGAGACGTCATGGGTCGGCTCTATCCTGCTTTACGTCACGGCTCTGTCGAGTAGGTTTTGACTGTAGTAGAGGATAATTATAAATGTACCTCTTAATATTTTATGTAATAGTTTATAAGTTAACTTAAATATTGCTTTTTCTAGCTTAACAAAGTTCAAGGTGCTTTACTATGTATGAACAATATTTTTTTTTCCACCCCACACAATCTTTGAAGGCTGCTCGAAAGGCCAGATGGCCAGTATGGGTCTGGCACGATTGACTGGGTATGAAAAAATGGGGTGTGAACAGTAAGTCAGTGAAGAAGCTGAGCGCAGGGCCTGTAGTTTTACCACGACAAGGCAGTCAAATGGTGCACAGCGCTTAATAGGTTAATACAAAGACAAAATGGTCGCTCATAGAACAATTTCATCATTTCCATAGGCCATACCATACATCAATATTCATAATGATTTACACTAATGAAACATACATATACAATAGACAAACTATAATATACATTGTTTATCATGAAGCTACGGTTCAAAAAGCATTTTAAACATTGTTTATGATGAAGCTATGGTCTGAAAAGCATTGTGAATCCCACAATATCCTGAACCGTGTGTGTGACGTGAACCCCCGCAATACCATACATCAATATACATAATGATTTAACGAATAAAGCATACATATACAATAGACAAACCATAATATACATTGTTTATGATGAAGCTATGGTCTGAAAAGCATTGTGAATCCCACAATATCCTGAACCGTGTGTGTGACGTGAACCCCCGCAATACCATACATCAATATACATAATGATTTAACGAATAAAGCATACATATACAATAGACAAACCATAATATACATTGTTTATGATGAAGCTATGGTCTGAAAAGCATTGTGAATCCCACAATATCCCTTATTTTGACGAACAACCTACCCCCCCCCCCCCCCCCAAATGTATACGTAATCACGATGCCACAGCCAATATCATTCCATGACGATTTTCAAATGTTATTCAATGCATATGAGCATCCAATGCCATTTACACGAAGCTATCAGTTCAAAATGATTTTTTTGCAACCTGCGCATTATTGGCATTAATTTATGAATGGTTGTTACGTTCGTATAATAATAATGATAATAATAATGATAGTAACAATGATTATTATTTCCCTTAAATAGTTCTTCTTATAAAATGAGCTCAAGTTTGAAGTTACAGGGAAAATAAATTTGACATTAAAAGAGTCAATTCAACCCTCTGCTTAAATAATTATGTGTGAGTGTGTGCTGTGCCTACCAACGTTTATCATGTTTGTATGCTAGTGAACCCTATTATTTTGATTTAATTTTTATACCAAAACAATTTGCCATTATTGGACTAGAAAAATTTTCTGTATTAGGATTTATATTATTATAATTAGTCCTATAGATGATAAATCTTACCCACTGTGTGTGTGTGTCTCTTTCCCTCCCATTTTTGCCACATTATTGTCATTTTGAGCACCCTCCCCACTCTCCTATAGTGGTGACTATTTTGATTCTATACTAAAATAAATTTAATACTCTCGTCCCGTCTCTACTCAGGTCTCGGGTTCGGCCTGGCTTGCTCCCCATCTATTGTGGCTGTTGAGCGCTACTTTGTGCATTGTTATTTTGGGCACCCTCCCCACTCTCCTATAGTAATGACTATTTTGATTCTATAATAAAATAAATTTTTTTATTTATACTCTCTTCCCGTCTCTACTCAGGTCTGGGGTTCGGCCTGGCTTGCTCCCCGTCTATTGTGGCTGTTGAGCGCTACTTCGTGCACGGCCGATCACAGGCTCTCAGCGTGGTGGTGGCTGGAATCGGCGCCGGCATCATTACGTTCCCGGTCCTCATTCGGCAGCTCCTGATCAAGTTCGCGTGGAGGGGCACGATGCTCATCCTGTCTGGAATCACGCTCAACCTGTGCGTCTGTGGGATGGTGATGAAGCCCCTCAGGCATGAGAAAATGGTGGGTGATCATGACATGATATATTGTGAGAGAAAATGGTGGGTGATCACATGATTTATGTGAGAGAAAATGGTGGGTGATCACATGATATATTGTGAGAGAAAAAGGTGGACATAGCTCATACAACTCAGGTGACGATCTGTCTTGGATTACAAAAACTTCTATTCTCACTCACTGACTGACAAAATATGCTGAATTCTAGTCTACAAACTATTGTAACTATGGTTAAATTATCTCTTTATAATGTTTGCCTTGGATTACAAAAAAATTTCTTACCTTCACTCCCTGCCTAACTCTGTCCCCCCCAGAGCCCCCTGAGATCCAAGCTGTCTTTCACCACCCCATCCCAA
>RQTK01001429.1:577-20919 GCA_003991915.1 Elysia chlorotica | reverse complement strand
CCCCCCCTCCCGCCCTTCCAGCATCCGCTGTCCGTTTAACGACATGTGCCTAGCCAAGCTGTGCTATGTAATGAATCTTTGCCAATCTTTCTGTTATGTGTATCTTCTACCAGTGTTTAGACTAAACAACAAAGAAACTTATTCTCACTCACTTGCCACCTCCCTTCAGCAAGAGATCCATGCTATCCTGCGTTCCCCTGCAACACCCGCTGTTTGACGGCGTGTTCCTGTCCAATCTACTCTGAGCAATATATCTCTGCAATCTTTCCGTTCTGTGTATATCAGACAATCTCCTATCCGTATGAACGCTAAACAACTAAACTTATTCTCACTCCAAATATAGCCTATATAGTGCTGATGTTGGACGTTAAAACCAACTCAACTCAACTCAACCATTCTCACTCACTGTGTCCACAGATCCCCCTGCGATCCATGCTATTCTCGCTCATCCTGCGTCCCCCTGCAACACCCGCTGTTTGACGGCATGTGTCCTGCTCCCCCTGCAACACCTGTGTTTGACGCAATGTGTAAATATCTCTGCAATCTCCATTCTGTGTATATCAGACAATCTCATATCAGTATGAACACTAAACAAACAAACTTATTCTCACTCCAAATATAGTCTATATAGTGCTGATGTTGGACGTTAAAACCAACTCAACTCAACTATTCTCACTCCCTATGTCCACAGATTCCCCTGCGGTCCATGCTATCCTGCGTTCCCCTGCAACACCCGCTGTTTGACGGCATGTGTCTGGCCAACCTGTTCTGAGCAATATATCTCTGCAATCTTTCCGTTCTGTGTATGTCAGACAATCTCCTATCTGTATGAACGCTAAACAAACAAACTTATTCTCACTCACTATGTCCACAGATCCCCCTGCGCTCCATGCTATCCTGCGTTCCCCTGCAACACCCGCTGTTTGACGGCATGTGTCTGGCCAATCTGTTCTGAGCAATATATCTCTATATCTGTGCAATTTTTCCGTTCTGTGTATCTCCTATCTGTATGAACGCTAAACAACAAACAAACAAGCTTATTCTCACTCACTGTGTCCACAGATCCCCCTGCGCTCCATGCTATCCTGTGTTCCCCTGCAACACCCGCTGTTTGACTGTCCGACCTGTTCTTAGCAATATATCTCTGCAATCTTTCCGTTCTGTGTATATCAGACAATCTCCTATCTGTATGAACGCTAAACAAACAAACTTATTCTCACTCACTGTGTCCACAGATCCCCCTGCGGTCCATGCTATCCTGCGTCCCCTTTAACACCCGCTGTTTGACAGCATGTGTCTCTGCAACCTTTCCATTCTGTGTATATCAGACAATCTCATATCAGTATGAACACTAAACAAACAAACTTATTCTCACTCACTGTGTCCACAGATCCCCCTGCGCTCCATGCTATCCTGCGTCCCCCTGCAACACCCGCTGTTTGACGGCATGTGTCTGTCCAACCTGTTCTGAGCAATATATCTCTGCAATCTTTCCGTTCTGTGTATATCAGACAATCTCATATCCGTATGAACACTAAACAACAAACTTATTCTCACTCCAAATATAGCCTATATAGTGCTGATGTTGGATGTTAAAACCTACTCAACTCAACTCAACCATTCTCACTCACTTGTGTCCACAGATCCCCCTGCGATCCATGCTATCCTGCGTCCCCCTGCAACACCCGCTGTTTGACGGCATGTGTCTGGCCAACCTGTTCTGGAGCTTCGGCTCCACGGTGATCTACATGTACCTGCCCTCCTACGCCATGGCCCAGGGGTCGTCGTTCGAGGCCGCCGTCTTCCTCGTGTCGACTGTGGGCATGGCAAGCTTCGCCAGTCGCGCTATCTTCGCGTTCATGGGTCCGAACAGCACCCTGGACGAGGTGACCTCGACGCTCTGCTCACTCGGCCTGGGGGTGGTCATCACGGGGATCTCCCCGCTGCTGTTTAAGAACTACATGGGCCAAGAACTACATGGATGGGATTTTTTTCCCTTCTATTGTGTAAGAACTGCCAGGTAAGTATTAATGCTAGTTTTACCTAACTATATAGATTTGCAATAATAATAAAAAATGTCAGGATAAGACTTAAGTAAAGGCATGTTAATGGATTATGTTTCGCTGGTACCACTTGGTGAGGGGGCATAAGTTATGACATAGTGTGTTGTGGATGGGATTTCTGGTGTGTTTTTTTACCCCACTGCTGTTTAAGAACTACATGGGCCAGGTGAGGGGGCATAAGTTATGACATAGTGTGTTGTGGATGGGATTTCTGGTGGGGTTTTTTCCCCCCCTGTAAGAACTACATGGGCCAGGTAAGAACTACCAGTTTTGCATAACTTTACAGATTTTCAATAATTGAAAAAATGTCAGGATGAGACTTAAGTAAAGGTATATCAATGGATTATGTTTCGCTGGTATCACTAGGTGAGGGGGCATAAGTTATGACATAGTGTGTTGTGGATGGGATTTCTGGTGTGCTTTTTTACCCCGCTGCTGTTTAAGAACGTGGGCCAGGATATAAATCGATGCCAGTTTTAGGTAACTTGACAAATTTGCAGTAATTGAAAAAATGTCAGGATGAGACTTAAGTAAAGGTATATCAATGGCTTATGTTTCGTTGGTATCACCAGGTGAGGGGGCATAAGTTATGACATAGTGTGTTGTGGATGGGATTTTTGGTGGGCTTTTTTACCCCTCTTTTGTGTAAGAACTGCCAGGTATGCATAACTTTACAGATTTTCAATAATTGAAAAAATGTCAGGATGAGACTTAAGTAAAGGTATATCAATGGATTATGTTTCGTTGGTATCACCAGGTGAGGGGGCATAACTTATGACATAGTGTATTTTGGATGGGATTTCTGGTGTGCTTTTTTGCCCCCGCTGTAAGAACTACGTGGGCCAGGATAGCAATAATGCCAGTTTTACGTAACTTTACAGATTTACAGTAATATAAAAAAATGTCAGGATGAGACTTAAGTAAAGGCATGTCAATGGGTTGTGTTTTGTAATCCACTATGTCCTTGTATCTGAGAAGGTCAGTAAAAGTTGATGATCCAGTTGGTATCACTAGGTGAGGGGTTATAATTTATGACATGCTGTGTCTTGTGGATGTGATGTCTTGTGTGCTTTTTAAGAACTACATGGGCCAGGTGAATGGCATAGTTATTTATGAGATGCTGCGTTGTAGATGGGATGTTTAGCATGCTTTGAGCTTCTTAAAGTGAAAGCGCTTTATAAGTAGACTCGTTTTTGCGGGAATCTTCCTTCTGCTGTTTAAGAACTACATGGGCCATATGAGAGGCTGTAATTTATGAAATGGTGTTTAAAACTTAAGGGATGAGATGTGTAGTGTGGTTTAAGCCTCTTTTAGGGCAAGGGCATTATATATAGTTCGTCCCCTACTAATTGAGTTGCTGTCAGTAAAATATAGTTTTCTGCCAATTTGTAACCCTTTTGTGTAATTTTTTTTTTCATGATTAAAATTTTCTCACCTTAATTAATACCAATTTTTTTTAAAGTATGTCAACTCTATATGATATTGTTATCTATCCATCCCAGGTGGCCTACACACTGCTGTTTGGCTTCTACAGCGGGTTTTGGACAACATTCCTGTCGCAGGCATCGAGAGAGCTGTTGGGGCCGCGCTATGTTGCCATGGGCAACGGCTACCTCTCCCTGATGGTGGCCCTCGGAGCCCTCTGTGGGGGGCCTCTTACTGGTAAGGGGGGTGGGGGTTGGTTGGTTGGTTGGGTTGGTTTAACGTCCAACAGCAGTACTATACAGACTATATTGTGGAGGGGCCCCAAGACGAAAGTCTGACAATTTTATGTGCTGCCACACACGAGACAGGGCGGGGATACCATGACTCCTGTCTCAGCCGGTCACATTATACTGACACCGACCCAACCATTAGGGAACGCAACAGCCAGGATTCGAACTCGGGACCTTTTGCGTCGGAAACCGATGTTCTACCGTAAAGGGGGAGGGGGTGAAATTATTGCCATGCAAAGGCAAGGATTCCATACAAGTCTTCCGTAAAAAATGGGCAGAGTCACCAAAGTATTTGCAATAAGAGTAGATGGGCTTTATTGTCTTCAAACCGAGCTAAGCAACCCCCTATTTGGAAACTAAACACTCAAATTTAATATCATTTTATGGATATTTTAAATTACTCCAAAATGATTATACACCTTAAATTATAGTATGTGAAAAGGTTGAGAGCAATTAGAGCAGTTTAAATTGCTGCTATATGGGCTGAGAACAAAATACTCCCAAAAATCATTTTATCTTCTTTGCTAAAAATTGAATTACAATATATCTCTGTAACACATCACATAACAATATTATTTTTGCAATCTTTGTTGACTTAAACTAGATCTAATTTAAACAGTTTTATATAAAAAAAAAAATTATGTCCATCTTTGCATTTTTAGAAACTATTTTTTTTCTTTTTCTTTTGCTTGAAGCTTAAAGAAAGCAGAAATTGTTTGCTGCCATCTTTGCATCAGGGATAATAAATCTAAGTCTGCAATTGAAAAACATTTTTTGTCATTGAGCAGTGAAATTGTGAATGATTCATCCAATACTTTTTTTTTTACTTTTTTTTTCCAGGTCTTTTGCTGCATCATGAGAATGATTTTAAAGTGGCTTTCTATCTTGGAGGTGAGGTCAATCAATTCACTTTTCTCCTTACATTTGGTCAGGTCTAGTTTGTTTTTGTTTTTTTTGTTGGGTTTTTTTAAAACCTGAAACCAGGGGTTGCAGTGAATGATTAGAGCATTGGGCCACGTTTTTTCTCATCTTTGCTCTATTCTTCAGTATAATGTGACCGGCTGAGGTACAGTCATGTTATCCCTGCACTGTCTCTGTGTGGCAGCCCGTAAAATTGTCAGACATTAGTCTCGGGACCAGTCCACAATGTAGTCTATTTAATGCTGACGTTGGACTCCAGGCAACAACACTTACTCACTTTTCTCTCTGTTCACTCCCTAGGGGCGTGCCTGCTGTGGAGCTCAGTGGTGATGATCCTGCTGAAGCTACAGCGATGCCAGCCTAGACCCGTAAAATTGTTAGACGTTAGTCTCGGGGCCAGTCCACAATGTAGTCTATTTAGTGCTGACGTTGGACGCTAGCCAACAACACTTACTCACTTTTCTCTCTGTTCACTCCCTAGGGGCGTGCCTCCTGTGGAGCTCAGTGGTTAAGTCTTGAGACCAGTCCACAGTGTAGTCTATTTAATGCTGACGTTGGACCCTTAGTCGCTAGGCAACAACACTGACTCACTTTTCTTTCTGTTCACTCCTAGAAATAACCTTATCTCACCTTCTCTTTACAACTGCCGCAGAGGTTGCTTTCTGTGGAGCTTGGTGGGGATGGTAATTCTGAAACTGTCAAAGAACTGGCTATTAGCCAAACAGTAAGGGTCGAAACATGCCCCATAAAAATTCCCCATACCGAAGTATGTATCCAGGTAAAATCCCATTGAAATAATTTTATCTCATCTTCTCTCTATTCGTCAGTTTAATGTGACCGGCTGAGGCACAGTCATCATCTCTCATGTTATCCCTGCACTGTCTCTGTGTGGCAGCCCGTAAAATTGCCAGATGTTAGTCTCGGGGCCAGTCCACAATGTAGTCTATTTAGTGCTGACGTTGGACGCTAGCCAACAACACTTACTTACTTTTCTCTCTGTTCACTCCCTAGGGGCGTGCCTCCTGTGGAGCTCGGTGGTGATGATCCTACTGAAGCTGCAGCGATGCCAGCCCAGGCTAGAAGACTTCCACCCAGACAAGGCTACGGAAGCCAGCATCAAGGCCAAGGTCATCTCTGCTGGCAAGGGAGACGACTACCACGTGCCGCTCATCCTGGGCGAGATGAAGAACGGAGGTGGGGGCAGCGGACACAGCGTTCTCGTGTCGACGGTGGCGTCTGGCGAGAGCGTGGGCGGGACGAGTTTGACCTCTCGGAACGGAAGAGCGGGCCACACTTCGGGACCCACGGCCATCAGCTCCAACGATATTGTCGTGTGGGTACCCAAAGATTTCTAGCATGTGAGCACCGAGGGTGGGGCATAGGGGCGGACAACTCTCTCGTCTTCCCATTGTGCCCCATTCCACTACCTGAAAGCATGTATGTAGTGGCAGAGGTTGTTGTTTTTCTTAACTGTTGATCCTTTAGATATGGATATACCCAGTTGAGTTTGTTATCGTGTTTTGGGGTCCTGCCTTTTTACCCCTTGTTCAATATTCTCCACCTTTTCCTCCCCTGTTGTCCAGTGTGTTAAGAGATTTTGAAAATCATTGACTAATTCTGATCTTGCCTTTTGGGGAATATATCTCCTGTTGGATTATACAAAAATGCAAACAGTAACAGAGCAAAATAATTTATGACTCGTATGAATTTCATACTCTCGTATTTCTCTTCCAATTTTGTTCTGCCTTTAAAAAATCTTTCTGGATATCTTACACGTCATTAATTTCTTGTGAATGGAAGGGTAAGGTAAAAGTCTATTAATCCATATCTTGACAACCCATGACAATATCTCTGTATAAAATCAAAACACAGTTCACGAATGGCTATAGAGAGGAAGCTGATGTAGAAATCATTGTACTGTTGTCGTGAATGGGTCTGTACACCAGATAGAGACAAAGTCTTTATAATCATAGGGCAGTGGCATCACAAGACAATGATCCCTATTAAATGGAATTTCAAAAGAAAAGAAAGTTGGCAGATTGTTTTCAGGGTTCAGTAAAGATTTGTCAATGAGTGACTAAACATGCTATTTGGTATCAGTGCAAGATTTACACTGTTTTAGTTAATCAAGGGAAGAATAAAATTCTACTACAGTTAAATCATTTTAAATCTAAAGCTCTCTCCTAACCTTAAAACTTCTCAGTAATAGATATTGCTAGGGTCTTGTGCATAAGCTGAGAATCTAAAAAATTGAATCTAATTTTAAAGATTTATTTGGATCTCTTTTTTTAATTTGACCTTTGGTACAATACTTTCTTTCTACGTCTGTTTGTCCTCTTGCTCCACTTTCGTGTTTGTCAGTACAAGTCCGATAAATAAGATTTGAGCATGACATAATAGTCTTATTAGTGAAATCATCCCCACTGCTATCTGGCCACATCAATGTCATTTATCTAGGAGATATAAAAAGCCCAACAGATTTGATAGACTTCACATTCCCCCAGATTTCTTGAAGAATAGAAATGCCCCCTAGATTTTCTGAGCCCAAGTTCAGTCCACTTGTAATTGGGTTTCAGTGTTTGAATCCTGACCAGGCCGTTTTTGTTTAGCCCCATCTGTTGAGTCAATACAATGTGATCGGGTGTGACAAAAGTCGTAGTATCCCTGCTCTGTCTCTTGAACATGTCATAAACCTGAGGCAAATAGTCTTGGGCCTAACTGTGATAATATAGCCTTTGGTTATTAACCACTATTCTACCATGCGACCTGAGATGTCTTTACATGCAGGCTGCAATGTAACCAATGTCGGTTGCTTACCGTATAGTTATTTCAGATTTGGCAAACTTTAACTCAGAAATGGTACACACTCCAAAATTTTAACTCAGTAGTGTAGTGGTGAAGAAACTAAACAACCAACCTACCAATCCTGTTGACATGCAGCTTTTCTCTACCCGATAATTATTGTTTAAATTGTTTGAAGCTCTAGTTTCTTTATGTGTCTCCCTCTCTCTTCACCCACTAACTAGGGCTGAATAAATGAACTCCCTCCCTCTCTCTTCACCCACTAACTAGGGCTGAATAAATGAACTCCCTCCCTCTCTCTTCACCCACTAACTAGGGCTGAATAAATGAACTCCCTCCCTCTCTCTTCACCCACTAACTAAATTGTTTGAAGCTCTAGTTTCTCTATGTGTCTCCCTCTCTCTTCACCCACTAACTAGGGCTGAATAAATGAACTCCCTCCCTCTCTCTTCACCCACTAACTAGGGCTGAATAAATGAACTCCCTATCTGCAGGTGGTTTTAGATTTCAGTGAGGGTAAGTGCAAGTTGGCTCTTCTGCCTCGGAGACAGGAGAAAAGAATGTTTTACATGCATGAATATGTAGAAGGCAATGTGATTTCACAAAGAGTTTTTTTTTACTGTGTGCAGGAGGCAACACGTGTTCTTCTCAACAAATAGAAACGCTTAAAAATTATACATCTAGTGCAAATGTTTTCCAGTCTGTGCATTCTATATATAGCCTATATAGTGCTGATGTTGGACGTTAAACCAACTCAACAACAATAACATGCGCATTCTATGTCGTTTTTTTAATGATTTGTAATTGCCACTACAGTTGCTAATGCCGGATGAGATAAATTTCAAAAGCCTGGAGAAAAGCTCTTGACTTCTTAATAAGTTTCATAACTTTTGTGAATTCACATTCCCTTTTAATACAAGTTGCCTACAAGAAAAAATTTAAACAGAGGGGGTTGGGACTTTGTTGTCAGGAGGAAGGGGAGACACAGACATGAACAATAGACAAAAGATAAGTGGGTGAGGCCTGATAGACAGTGTTTTCAAGAGCTTTACATTGTGCTATTAAGGAGTTTCTAGAACCCACAAGGCTTTTTTAACATTTTGCATGCATTAAACTAATTTCCTTTTTTTTTTTTCTAAACAAGACAATTCAGTTGCATGGTTTAAGGCTAATTTTTCATGAATTTTTTGTCTTTGAATTTTTTTTCTTTTGGACTCTAAAAGACCCTACATATAAGAATAAAAACATTGTGCAAGGCTTTTCTTTTACTGGAAGTGCCAGATAGCTCTCTCAGTAATAGAACATTTTACTGACCAATGGGAAGTTTGGGTTTGAATTTGTTTTTGAGTAACCCATGTCAAAGATTTTTTTTCTTTGTTGTAGTGTCAGTATTAAATGCAGTTAGAATTTTTTAAGCTCATATGATGATCAAGGCTTTTTTAACATTTTGCATGCATTTAACTGCTGGCCCCTCTCCCCCCTGTTTGGCCGGTCATGTTTTGATTTAAAAGGCCAAATGAGGGCTGCTTTCCATTTTTTTTTCTAAACAAGACAATTCAGTTGCATGGTTTAAGGCTAATTTTTCATAAATTTTTGTCATGGAATCTTTTTTTTTTCCCTTTTTGACTCTTATAGGCTGTTCATATAAGAATAAAAACATTGTGCAAGGCTTTTGTTTTATTGGAAGTACCAGATAGCTCTGTCAGTAGTACAACATTTTACGGACCAATGGGAAGTTTGGGGTTTGAATCTGTTCTAAAACTTTTGGCAAACCC
The DNA here is from genome assembly GCA_003991915.1 of Elysia chlorotica. Lineage (NCBI taxonomy): Eukaryota > Metazoa > Mollusca > Gastropoda > Plakobranchidae > Elysia > Elysia chlorotica. The sequence continues at coordinate 11,643 of RQTK01001429.1, read as the reverse complement.
ATCTCAAAGATTTTTTTTCTCTTTGTCGTGTCAGTATTTACCACTGCCATAGAATTTGTTAAGCTCATATGATGAAAAACTAACCTTTGTGCTTATCTATAAATGATCGATGGAGATCTACACAATTTTAAATTTATTGATATGAACTCAGAAGTAGTTTTTGTTTGTTTTGTTGTTTTTTTTTACAATTTTCAAAAAAAAAAATAAGTTGACTTTTTTCACCTTACCCCTTTCATATCCCATTGCAGTTTGGGGAGTGCCAAGTTTATGTATAATGAAATGTGTAACGTATGAAAATCGCTGAGTCTCATTTTTTAACCATGTGAAGGTCCACACAAACCATTTAAAAGGGGGACAGAGTATTTATTTAGTCAGTGGGACGGGAGGCTAGAGGCTGGAATGTGACTCCACTCTGTCTGAGACTTAAGTATCAACTTAAACATGCTAGTTTAGAAAGACTACAACTGTAAGACTTTCTGGGGGGGGGGCGGTGGTCTAAGGGTAGAACATCGGCTTCCGGCGCGAAAGGTCCTGAGTTCGAATCCTGGCTGTTGCGTTCATTACTGCAGTGGGACTTGAGACTAGAGGCTGCAATGTGACTTCACTCTGTCTGTGACTTTAGTGTCAACTTAAACATGCTAGTTTAGAAAGACTACAACTGCAAGACTTTTGCAAGACTTATTTCTCTGTCTGGAGTGTTAAATTGGGCATGCTAAAAAACAGTAAACATCCAGGCTTCTCGACAGCTTTACCCATTGCCTTTAATACAATCATTGCAAAGCTTCTCCTTAACATTTAACCCTTCATTGCCAAGAATTGTGTCTGCTTTTGAGAAAATCAGTGCTAACTTTTTGCCATAACATGTGACACATTGTCACCTAGAGATTTTTTTTCCAACTAAAATTGACAATGGCAACTACCATTTTAGACTAAATTTTAGATTTAAGTCGGCATTTGACAAGTTTTGAAAGTTGATAAATGTATTTAAACATAAATTGTTTGTGATTATTGAAATATTTAGTATTTATATATATATTGTATTAAGCATGTTAGTTGACACTTTTAACATACCTGGGGCTTTTCTTACTCTAAACATTTTGCAGCATAATTGAAGGCTTTCTGTAAGCCAACATTTTACTTTGAGTTTGATCATGTGTCAGTAGCTGGCCATTTCAAAATTTAACAAGTATATTCAGTTATTATTTGTCTTTTTCAGAACGGATTTATAATCATTTTATGCATTAATTGAGTATCGAGCATATAATGCAGGCAAAATTATCTTAATTTAATTTTAAAACAAAAATATTGAAACTCAAAACTTTTTAAAAACTTTTTTGTTCCGTCTTGTTTGACTGTTTACCAATGATTTGTGCAATTGGTTTCTGATTTCAACTTTCTCTCTAATTTTTTTTCCTTTTATTTCTCACTTTTATCGTTATCACCTCTGAACGGATAAGATAAATCATTTTATGCATTAATTGGGTATCAAGCATATTGGGCAGGCAAAATGATCTTAATTTAATTTTGAAACAAAAATATTGAAACTCACACTTTTTTTTCACCTTTCTGTTCCGTCTTGTTTGACTGTTTACCAATGATTTGTGCAATTGGTTTCTGATTTCAACTTTCTCTCTAATTATTTCTCCTTTTTTTTCTCACTTTTGTCATCCAAAGACAACTTTATCACTTCTGAACGGATTAGATAAAATACTTTTATGCATTAATTGGGTATCAAGCATAATATGCTGGCAAAATGATCGTAATTTAATTTAAAAACAAAAATATGGAAACTCCCAACTTTTTCTTCACCTTTCTGTTCCGTCTTCTTTGACTGTTTACCAATGATTCATGCAATTGGTTTCTGATTTCAACTTTCCAATTTTTTTACTCCTTTTTTTTCACGCTTTCATTGTCCAGAGACAAGGTTATCACTTCTGAACGGATAAGATAAAATACTTTTATGCAATAATTGGGCATCAAGCATGATCTTGATTTAATTTTGAAACAAAAAATATTGAAACTCAAACTTTTGTTACTGTTTACCAAGGATTTGTGCAATTGGTTTCTAATTTTTTTCTCCTTTTGTTTTTCCCACTTTCTTCATCCAGAGACAACGTTATCACATGTGTATGAGGAGCGCCAACCATGTTGAAGTTTTTTGTCACCATCAAAGCTGTTTCATTGGCATTTATACATGGAGAGTTTGCTCATCTTTTCTCCTCCTCCTCTGCCACTTCAAGTCGGCAGTAAGCCAAGCTTATCATGCACAGGTCCAGGTCCCTATTTCACAGAGTAAGCTCAAAGGAGTGCTCAAGATTTCGTGTCAATATATGTGTACCAGCCTAGGACAATCTTGGTTTTGACGGAAATATGACCTACAGGTATTTTTACATTTTTAGAAAGCTTAGAATGTGTTGATTAAGACGCTTTTTAATTTTTTTTAATATCTTAATTATTGAAGAAGTTATGGACATTTAAAGACAGTTTATAGTGACCCGAGGTGAATATTTTTACTTATAGTTGGCCTATATCTCAGAACCAAGATTTGCTTCAATACCACGGTTTTCCTAGGCTAGCACACCTATAAATATATATATAATAAAATGCTGTAGAACCAGCTTAAGGTAAACCTCTTGGGGACAGCCTAAAAGTTTTTATTCCAAATTTATATTAGACAGTGGATGTATAGAGGAAATAGGAAACTAGTGCCTCAGAAAAAGATTGTATAAAGACATAGTTTATCTTAAGTTAACAGGGTTTATCCGAAGTGGATTGCGATGTATCCATTTGAATGGGCTTGGTTTGTTCTGCTCGTTTTACTGATGAAAGTTTCTATAAGGGTTGAGCTTATTCTGTATGGTTGTTTTACAGAACCCAAAACACTCGTCTTTTTTGGGAATCAATGAGTGATTGGTCAGGATACGAGGCTAAGAAATTTGTTTTAATGTAAGAAATAGTGAAGTCATTTCACCATAATAATTATACTTTTTTGCTCTATCTAGATAAAAAAAAAAAAAATTTGTTTTACCACTTTGAGCATTTACTAATGAATTGCTTTTCTGTTTTCCCATCATGTTTCATTATTTTTTCAAAAGATAAAAAAAAAGTGTTCTTCATTGGCAGTCATAGCCAATTGACATATTCACTAATCTGTTATTCTAAGTTAAACAAGATAGGCAAAGACTAAATAACATCATCCTATGCTTACTCTACTTGTACCAACTTTATCAATTGTAAGGGTGTACTTACGATTAATGATGTTGATATTCTTGAGATAAGAATGTAGGGCACTCTAACAGCTTATCAGTGCAGACAAGGTTTGCTTACCGACAGTCATGCATTTAAAAAAAAACAACCTCAATATATTTGATCGTATAATTCATAGGCTGGCTAAGTGATTTTTTACACTGTAAAATCAATTTAAAAAACCTACCCACTGAAATCAGTTTAGAATTGTTGTACTGTTTAGTGAGCAGCAGTTAAGCTTCTAGTTATGGCCCATCCACAATTTAGCCTATATAGTGCTGCTGTTGGACATTAAACCAACCCAACCCACCCTTCTAGTTATTCCATTGGCCATTGAAGTGAATGGCTCAGTCATTGTAAAAATGTATTAATGATTATGTTTACTTTAAAAGCACTAAAAAAGGAGGAAGTATTTTAAAATAGTGCCTGCAAAAAAACACCTAGTAAAGCCCTTACACAGTCAACCTTTTCAGACTCGAAAAAATTAAGTGTGTGACTCGTCGAGTTCAAATTTATTTCTCTGACAAAAAGGAAAAAAACCTTTACTGAGATGTCATCAAGATGTTGACATTTTTATCAAGAGTTGACTTTATGTGGATTTTACTGTATGTACAATGATGTCGATTTTCCATAAACTTACTGATTTTCAGTATAAAAAAACAACAAAAAACACAAAAAAAACAGATTTTGCAGATCAGTGTTCAGTAAAGAATTTTCAAGGTTTTTTTTTTGTTTTGTTTTTGTGATTCAATAATTATGCAAGGATGCTTTGGCTGAAAACTAGGTTCAGTAAAAAAAAATAATTATGGCATCCTTGTATAATATGCCAACACGGCCGCAATGTCTAGTGACTACTGTTATGTACAAAACAATATACATACATTTCTAACATGTTTATCTCCATAAAGTATGGTATGCTGTACATATGGTACAGTAAAAACCCTGCTGCATTAATCTTTTCCTTTTGTTTGTGTGTGTGACACATTACTCTTGTTACACACTTTATCTTTCTGCCTCTCTCTCTCTCTCTCTCTCTCTCTCTCTCTCTCTCTCTCTCTCTCTCTCTCTCTCTCTCTCTCTCTCTCTCTCTCTGTTTCTCTTTCTTCTCTCTGTTCTATTCCTGTCCTTTGTGTGCCTTCACTCACTCCAAACATATCTGATTTTCATCCCAATCTCCCTGATAGAATGAAGAAAAAAGAAATGTATTATTTCAAATGCTTTTTGACAGAAAAATAATGTGTTATACTTTTTCAGATGCTATTCTCACGTTTTGCTTCCATAAACAAGGAAGATAATCCACATACCTATATGAAATGTTTGTTGTTGTTTTGTTTTTTAAAAATCTTTTTGTCAAACAGAGCTTGTGGATATTTTATAATGTTTTGCGTGATATTTTTTCACTTATTGACACCCTTCACAATTGTGAAAAATTTTCAATCACATGTTTAAAATTTGTTTTTTTTATTTACCCTTTTATTGCACTATGCTTGTAAGATTTTTTTTTCTAAAATGTGAATTTGAAAAAACCAAGTAATGGCTTTCAAAGTGAACAATGCAATTATATGTACAAATTTAATGATGTATACATTTTCTTTTCTTGTGTATAAATACTGTTATTATGATAGCTCTTGACACTCGTACATTTTATTGGTTCAAGAATTTTTTTTTTCATTTTATTTTTATTTTTTTATATTTTTTTTTTTAACCCTTTGAACCCGTAATCCCGCTACAGCGGGATGTAATTATTTGTCAACTATCTGTAATCCTTCTACAGCGTATCTGCCTTATTTGACTCTATGCTTTAGTACTTCTATATCTGGATTTTTTTTGGAGGAGTATGATCTAACGCCTATAAATAACTACCAATAGCGTCAGTTAAAGATGTCCGCGTCCATCAGGCATGTTTTTGATGATATTTGAGTAAGAGCAGTGAGGGGCCAGGAATTTAGGTCAATGAGGTCAGGGCAATAGGGTTCAAAGGGTTAAGGAAGTTTCTTTTTTTTCTTTTTTTTTTCACTTTTTAAGTCATTTGTAAAAGTATCCCCCGAATAATCGGATAAAGAAATGTTTGAGCAATCCTGGAATACAAACCCACGATCAATTATAAATTTATTTGTCTATTTTCCGCTCCTAATGATTGTGTCGGCGCTGGTATAATGTGACCAGCTGGGACAGGAGTCGTGATATACCCGACTGCCTCTGTGCGGCAGCTTGTAAAATTATCAGCTTGTGATCTTGTAAGATGTTACAATACAGCCTCTCTAGTGCTGAAGTTGTAAGCTAAGCAACAAACTCAAACTCAGACTCTATCCCCCAAATAAAACCATTAGTTAGACCTGTAGATCTACGATTCATCAGATTTATCAGATCTGAAGAAGCTAGAACAGTTGAAATGTAAGTGTGTCAAGCTGTTTATCTTCAAACTTTTGTACATTTCTCATCCTATACCAGTGAATAATCTATCATGTGTGATCCGGAGATAAAACAAATTTGAATGAAGTAATCGGGAAGCCCCTTGAAATGCGAATAAACATTTTATTTTTTTTTATTCATGAAACAAATGAAAGCTTGAAAGTTTTTGCAGCTGTGTGTTTAAAAGGATGGTAGAGATAAATAACCTTTTTTTTTAATTGAAAGTTGTTTCCAATTCTTTCTGAAATATAAACACATTTTCCAGAAGAAATAAATGTATAAATTTGAGAAATACTTGTAAAAAGTTTGTGGCATATTGTCTAAACAATCTCCATTGTTTCAGAATAATTAACAAAAACTTTCATAGTGATAACTGTAATTTTATACTGCTGTGTGATAAAAGATGTCAAGTGATATGAATTTAAATAGCCCTAGCATTCCATGAAAGTTTTCTGATCTTGATTGCTCTTCTTCACTGAGTATATTATTGATATATAACAAATTTAATTTTTTGATGTTGTTATATTTTTATAGATGCGAACCTTTTTTTTTTTTCAAATAATAATGATAATAATTGAAGAGTGTATTTTCAGAACTTGGTTCAAGTCAAATCCATACGTTCTGACAAATTGCAGGATTTGTTTTTCTTTAAGTGTAAAAAAAAAGACTGAAAATTTTATAATTTTCAATTTGTCTTTTTTTCCTTTGCCTTGCATTATACGGGTCCAAAGTATCAAAAAACTGATTTTAAGTATTACGTTTATTTCATTTTGTTTTGGAAATTGGACTGAACCAAGTTTTTTAAAAAACTCTTCAATGCATGATTGCTGACAACAAGCGCTAGCATTTAGTTTGTTCACTCTTTGTCAAAAAAAAGTCAACATGTGAAGTGTTTTTTTTTTAATAGGCATAAGCTAGCATCCCATGTGTATTAAAAAAAAAAAAAAAAAAAAAATTTCTTGTTTTAAACTTCTGAGAGAGATAGAGCTGGATATTAGAGTTGATATGATTTACATTAAAAACTGTAGTAAAAAAAAAAAAAAGAAAGTTACATTTTTGCTATACACCTTTTGTTGAGTGCCGATAAAGACAGTATGGTCCTTGATGCATGAATATTGTACCATTGTAAGCAAAATTTGATATATTAGTTTTTATGATTGACATGTTACAAAAAATACCTTTTTGACTAATAAGTGTTCTTTAAAAATAATGTTGAAGGGTGCAAACTGGCACAAGTGATAGAGAAATGTTCTCCCATTCAGGAGGTCCTGTTCTAACCCACAATTGGACAAAAATGAATAATTCGATTGTGTCCCCTACTGGGTAGAGTCAGTAGCAGTGTAAGGTGATCGGACTGATACAGCAGTACTGGTATTTGGTACTGTCTCTGTGTGGCAGCTTGGTAAATGTTCAGACTTTACTCTTGGGACCTGTCCACATAAAATCGTGCTATGTTGGATGAAACCATCTCATCTACTCATTTATAATATGTTGTAGATAGGCAGAATTGTATTACTTTTGCTGGGAGGTTTAATGTTAAGTTCTGTTCAGAATACACCAGTTACTATTTAACTATAGTCACCTCTAAATCTAGTTCAAAGCTCATACACCCAGTTTTAAAAATTTATTTTCAGGAGAGAAAATAGAACTGGATAAAATTAATTGAGTTATTTTTTGGCACATTTTGAGCACTTGACAAGGCTTAACATGACATAATATACAAAAAAATCAACCTATTGTCCAAATGCTTTTTAAAATGTAGGCCTATTTTTATTATTGCAAAAAGGAGAATGGACAAGGATGAGATTTCTTTCTTGTAAAAGTAAATGCACATTGTAAAGGGAGATTACTGCTGAATCAAGATTTAAACCTATTCATCTGTAGATTATGTCCCATGCTTGTAGAGTGTACTTATTGACTCTTTCGTTAATGCTTCTATTCATTGATTGTATTGTTTCCAGTTCTTGCTTTATTTTGAACTAGCAATACCTTTGTTTCTCTTGTTTCTGTAGTTTAGAAAAAGGCAAAGTCGTATAACTTTGTTTTGAATGGTTCACATCCTATTTGTGTATCAAGGCAGAAGACAATGCAATTTAACTTTCTTTTACACACATTCTGTACAATGCTCATATATACATATAATATAATAAAATTTGGCCTTTTTTTTTTTTTTCAAAACCGTTAAATACTCCATGGAAGTCGACAAGTTTTTTCATAGTTGTGTTGATGATTGATTATACTCTCACTATGTTTAATGTTTATTTTATCATGATTACTTTGAGATGGTCCAGGAGTAGTACCCATTAGTATCGAACCTCCCACCATAGCATTTTTAGCTCTATCGTCTATGGATTTGCCCTATTTTTTCCTTATCAAAAAAATTTTTTTTTCTTAAATGCCTCAAATCAATTCTATTGATAATACTGTTGAAGGTCACAAGGCAGAAAAATATGTAATGAGATAAACGTTTGTTTTCGAACATGCATTTGGAACTTTTTCTTGGTCGTAGATATACATTTGATTAGATTTAACAACATCAATACTGGTACATACATTTAAAAAAACAAAAATTGAATATGGTACATAGGTCCATTATAAACACGAGTAACATGGTTGCAATCGTACACTGTAAGACATACATGTTAAAATACGAGCGTACCTCTAGACACATCTACAAACATGCACATACCTGTACACCTTCACAAGTTTGCTAACTGTGGATATGCTGTTTGCAAGTGATCGAACATGGTACACATACCCTATACAAACCATTTATGATAAGATTTTAATCAGCTCTAATTCTAAAACTGGTTCCAATCTCTGAATTCCTATGATATTTATATATAGAGAAAGAAAAACAGAACTTGAACAATTTTTTTGAGTCTTGCATTTCTTTAAATCCGTTTATGACTCCTATTAGGCTTAAGCCAGAATGCTCCGAAGGGCAGTTTGTGGTGATAATTGACCAATTCGCTTATTTCATTGTTTGAAAAGTTTTACTTGTATGTCTTTTGAACACTTTTTTGTAGAGTTTATGTCAGATATTATTACAATGTACATTGTGTGAATGAAATGAAAGTGCAATAAATGGAAAATAAACTTTTTTGAAAAGAAATCATTTTATATTGTATTAATTTTTGTTGTTGTGATATATTCTTTTACAATCTAGAAATGCCAAGTTCAATCCATTATTTCTATTATGGATCGTAAATACACTACGGTGTGTAATAATAATAATAATAATAATAATAATAATAATAATAATAATAATAATAATAATAATAATAATAATAATAATAACAATAATAATATTAATAATGAATGATGATGAGATTATGATGATCTGCTGCTGCTGCTACTACTACTACTACTACTACTACTACTACTACTACTACTACTACTACTACTACTACTACTACTACTACTACTACTACTACTACTACTACTACTACTACTACTACTACTACTACTACTACTAATAATAATAATAATAATAATAATAATAATAATAATAAAGATAACATACTAATTAACATAGGTATCGGTGATAGTATTATGTGACCGGCTGAGAAAAGTCTTGGTTTTCCCGTACTGTCTCTTTATGGTAGCGCTTAAAAATTCAGACTTTTCTCTTGGGACCCGTCTTCGTGCTGTTGACGCTGGGCGTTTAGAAGCAAAATCCTACTAATTAACACCTCTTACAAAACTGCAATTAACACTCTTCATTCCATTGTGGGACAACATGCCTTATTAGGAGATTTTCAACATAGCCAAGAGCCATTGACAACAAAATAATTAGTTCATAAACGTAGTATTTACCTCCATCAATTTACTAGTCAACGCTTGTGACATTTCAGAAATGTTTCACCGAATAATTTGTAAATTGCGCTATTTGCACAGTCATTAATTATCCCAACCTACAGCGTTGGTTTGTTTCGTGCCTTTATGGAAGAAGAAAAAGGAAAGAGGAAGAAAGATAAACATTGTACATGTACTAGTGTTAAGCATATTTAACATAAATTCACATAATTATAAATGTCACATCGGTATTTTAACCACTTTGGTGTAGTTTTCCATCCGAAACAAATCTTGCGGTCTATCCTCCCTCACCCTGACCATTGCCTTAATGTGCAAGCTCCATCTACAAAGGGTTATGGTGGACATACACCCAGTCACCCACCACCACACCTCTCTGACTATCTGACCATTACCCACAAGACCTTTTGCGTCAGAAGCCTATCATGATCTATCTCAGGGCCACCGTCCACCTCCCACCCCCCTCTTCTGGCTGGTATGTAAGGTCAGTTTGTTGTTGAAGGGCAGTGCTTGTTGTGGCTGAACTGGCCTGTTTTCGTGTGTCAGATCCTGTTACAATGTTTGCAGGGGAAACCAGGTCAGCCTCTAGCTGTCCCGGTACTGCAACTGATGCTGTCCTCTGGCGTTTGCGTAGTTTTGTCTCCTACTGGTCCTTTTGGGGGGCGTGGTGACCCTGGGGTAGGACATCGGCTGCCCACGCAAAAGGTCCAGGTTCGAGCCCTGGCGATTGCGCTCCCCACTGGTTGGATCGGTTTCAGTTTAATTAATGTGACTGGCTGAGACAGGAGTCATGGTATCCCCGCCCTTTCTCATGTGTGGCAGTACATAAAATTGTCAGACGTCAGTCTTGGGGCCGTCCACAATATAGCCTATATAGTGCTGATGTTGGACGTTAAACCAAAATAGGCCAGTTCAGCCACAACAGGCACTGTCCTTCAACGACAAACTGACCTTACCTGTCAGGCGCAAAGACTCTATTGTCCTCTGAGACTGACACACGCCAATAACAATAAACCCCTCCATAGAGCGCCACTGGGTGAAAAACAGGGATCGAAGATTTATTATCAGCAACTGCAACAGTTACATGCATTAGTGCATACCTTTAACTGATTTTTTAAGATAAGAGACAATAAGATCAAACAGTACTAATTTGATTTTATCCCCATTAAATGAACTTTTTGATAGTGCACCGTTAGCACTCTTGCTCCCCATTTGAGAAAGGCAGGGATACCATGACTCCTGTCTCAGCCAGCCAAATAAACTGATCCTGAACCAAGCAGCTAGGACCGAAATCGCCAAGGCTCGAATCACGGACCTTTTGCGTCGGTAGCCAATGTTCTACCCCAGGACCACCGCGCCTCAATATAGTGTTACATCTGCATAACTCATTTTCGCACACGGATCAATATACACACCTGTCGAACAAACGCAATCATACATGCTCAATCAATAGGATTACTGTGATTTTTATTTTTGTTTAAACAGTGAATGCACAAGTCCTTGTCTGTCTGTATCTATCTATCTATCTATCTATCTATCTATCTATCTATCTATCAATCTATCTATTTACCTATCTACTACTAAAGCAACTA
>RQTK01001428.1:72465-91946 GCA_003991915.1 Elysia chlorotica | reverse complement strand
ATTGACTTAAACACTTGTATGCTTAACCATAACTTAAAAAATGCATTTTCCTTCCTTTTTTGGGAATATGTGTGTGCTTTTGTTTTGATCTTTTTTGTTGTTGTTGTTGTTGTTGAAATTTTGTTGATTTCCATCCCTAGAGTCAGAAACACAAAGTCAGCAACATCCAGGCTTTGCATAATTATATATTATTTAAGATGGTTGAATAAAGAATGTAAACTTTCTAGCATGCCCAAAGCAATTGGAACTAATACCATTGTCATTGTCTGAAGTAACCAGTAGGGGACAAATCAGACATTTAATTTGCCCAGTCGCCGGCTGCAAACTAGGCACTGAGAACCAGACGCTCTGCCACTTGAACCAGTTCACACCTCAATGTCAACTACACTAGGCCTCAATTTTTATCAGAATTAGATCTAGATCTATACCATCGTATGTCAATTAGATTATAATATAAAGCTACAGTCTGGATCTAGATTCACCTGCACGCGATGTAGTGTCACTTCGGAACGACAGATAGGTTTGTTTGGAGGTATGTCTTCCATCGGCAATTTAACGGGGTATACCACAAATCGGGTGTCACCGAAAAGATCGTAAATGTACGAAAATGATCGAAAATCTAGAAATCCATATGGGTAATTAAACTGATCATTATTAAAAAAAAACTTTTAACAACAATTCTAATCGATAACGGTGGCATCAGTTTGGCTAGAGCTGTAACACATTAGCGGCAGGCAACAGCAGTCATCCGTTTAAAATACCAAATCTAGATTAAGCTCAGATCTATGTTCCCGAATCCCGACGGCGATATATATAGGCCTAAGCAAGATTTATGTAGAGAAGTTAAAGCTGTGAAGAGAATTAAAGTAATTTAGCCTGATAATAATTTTTTATTTTTAAAGTAGCCAATTTTTCTTGATATTTTAATATACAATAACCAACAAGAGTGGACAAAAGATATTGTGCGGTAGGTAACATCTTTGAGCTATGCAATAAGCGCCGCCCAACGAGGATGTGTGTGAGTGTGTGTGTAAAAGTAGCAGCGATTGTGCCTAGCCCTACAAAATACGAATTTTGCCTAGCCCTACAAAATCGAAATTGTTTATCTGATCGTGAGAGAGTAAGAACTGTGAGGGGACCGGCGCTTGACAGCGAAGATGGTTTGAAGTTTAAATCAATCTTGGCTTGAAGTCTAAATCAGTCTAACTGGTCGCCGCAAAACTGGATTCTTGGAAACAAACTCTCTGTCTACTGCCTAGCAGTAGTAAACAAAGCTATGAGATTCCCGGATGGACAGATCGCCGGCGGCGGAAGCATAATTGCCGCTATAGTGGTACACTATTTACCGTATTTTTTACCGAAAAGAGCCGCGTGTGAACGTTAAATCTATACCAGTAACTAAGTTCATAAGAGACTCGCCGATCCCTACGCCTCTTATGAGACGTTAAAAATGTGAACGGGCCAATAAACGGCTGGGCTAACCGGGCGTTATTGCGAAAATAGCAGCAACTACTGAGCGATCGACGGGACACCCGATTTTTAGCTGAATATCGTCAAATACGTACTTTTTCAACCAGATACGGACGGACGTACTCAGGAGATCAAATACGTACTAAGTACGTATTATACGTACTGGTTGGCAGCTATGTTACTGTGTTATTCACACACAGTTGTCAAGCAATGGTAAAAATGGTGCTACTGTGCTATTCACACACAGTTGTCAAGCAATGTTAAAAATGGTGTTACTGTGTTATTCAAACACAGTTATCAAGCAATGTTAAAATGGTGCTAGTGTGTTATTCACACACGAGTTGTAAAAGCAATGTCAAAAATGGTGTTACTGTGCTATTCACACACAGTTGTTAAGCAATGTTAAAAATGGTGCTACTGTGTTATTCACACACGAGTTGTAAAAGCAATGTCAAAAATGGTGTTACTGTGCTATTCACACACAGTTGTCAAGCAATGTTAAAAATGGTGTTACTGTGTTATTCACACACAGTTATCAAGTAAAGGTGCTAATGTGTTATTCACACACAGTTATCAAGTAAAGGTGCTATTGTGTTAAAAAACAATGACTAAAGCAGACTAATTTCTTAGAGCAACATGCAGGGTTGGGAGTTGTTTACATATTGCACTTGGTCAGGCACAGAAGCAGTCATGAACGTTAAATCTATACCGGTAACTAAGTTCATAAGAGACTCGCCGATCCCTACGGTCCTCTTATGAGACGTTAAAAACGTGAATGGGCCCAGTAAACGGCTGGGCTAACCGGGCGTTATTGCGAAAATGGCAGCAACTACTGAGCGATCGACGGGACACCCGATTTTTAGCTGAATACCGTCAAATACGTATTTTTCAACCAGATACGGACGGACGTACTAAGTACGTATTATACGTACTGGTTGGCAGCTATGAGTACCCCACTCGCAGACATGTCGGTGGCGACGTTGAGTCGAAGGTTAGGACGAAAGTATTGGTCCTCATTTTATCACCCTCCTTCCGCATGAAAATGTGTCGGGCGTTGGAGACTCCATCGAGTTCTGCAACCATCTCCTGCTTGCTCGTCGTCTCAAGATCGCAAGATCTAACCACAATCCTGGAGCTGTTTCGGCTACGATGAGTCTTTACAGTCACAGGGATGTTAACAAAAAATCTATCTTGCCGAGACGATTTGTTTGTGCCTCACCATAGCACTCCACCACGAGTTCACCAGAACGGAGCTTTGTGACGCTCTTGGCTTCACCTACAATTCCTTTCAGTGGTTTGCTAATTAAAGGTGAGCAGCTTTGTTTAGCAGTGGAACCCAAAAGTGAAAAAGTTGGGTGTTGGGAAAGTTTTAAGGGATAATAGAGGTTCCATAGAAAAAGAAACAGAGGTTCCACCACCGAGTCCAACAAGGGAACACTGACAAGTATCCAGGGCCAGTTGTGTCAGTGCTACACCGCAGTTATACTCCTAGCATAGAGAGAGAGAGAGAGTGCCAAAAACGATATAAGACTAGCCCACCCGCCTCTGATGAAGGAGTGGGTCAAAGTGATGTGTTGGTGAATGACAGTCTGCAGGCTGGTTCACCTCAATCACCAGCATCTAACGCGAGACAGAAGACAAAGCAAGATACAGAGAAAGGGGCTGTCCGCAGCAGACTATTACTGTATCACACGCGACAAGCGGACCATTCTTTACGCCCCTTCAAATGGGGGCCCCAGCAGACAAGGTTTCATACACAGTTAACTAGTGATATCTTTGGGACCTGGCTTTAGTCTCAAGTACTGATATAGTTAGAATACTTATAATTCATAATGTTCTGGAATATGGTACTGCACATAAGATGCTGAAGATCTGGCTTGCTTTGCGTTTAAACATTACATGCTTGCTGTCATATATAAGATTAAACAAATCAAACTGCAAGCATGAATTACGATTATGAGAATAATCTCAGAGACAGCACACAGAGCATATAATAGAGGGATTTTTTAATAGGAAAAATTCTTACCCAGTCTTCTTTGCCCCATAAGACCTGAGTGGGGCACTCAATTCTATGTAGATTGTTCTCTAGCAAAGTTGACGATTCCTCAGATATTATCACATTTGCCACTGGATATACAAACAACAGCAACATAATCATTACATCACTATCAACCTTCTTAGATCATTAACACGATTCTAAGGGAAGTTTTGAAAGAAAATGTGCATAGAATTAAAGACTCGTTTTTTTTCATTACTTTTCATATGGTTATAAACAAAACGAGCAAAATTCAGATGAGTAAAAAAAGTTTTTTCTAGTACATTTAACAAGTTTGCAGTAAGCATTTTTGCAAAATAATATCACAATGAGAATTTATCTGCTGAGTGCAATTTAAGTTTTGTTTTTAAAAAAATGTGACGTGACATCAAGTTAAAATTTAGGATTGTCCTACATTTATCCAATCATAAGAATAATAAATATTATAGGCATTAAAAAGTATACTCAAATCACCTGATTGTTTGTCATCACCATTTACAGAAGAGCAAGTTTGTAATTAACTAAGTACTAATGTGAGCAAACTTACATTTTAAGTGATGGTCATTTTTCTGCTTTCTCAGTTTCAAAACACCCTTCAGAATCTGTGATTGAAGACAGAGAGAAAAATTGATATATATCTGTGTAGAAAACACCAAGTTCATAATTCATTCATTATTTTGAATAATACAATTTGTTTGTTCATCCAAGATCTGACTTTCAAACGTTGACTTGAACATGGCATGGAACCCAAATGCAATATATTATCAGCTATGGTTGTGAAAAAAAATAAAAACTTCTACTTCTACATCATTTTGATATTTTTATCATTGCTTTGGATATTGCATGTGCAAACCATAACAGTCATTACTGGAAAAACTGTTGCTGCTATAAAAGGCGAGGCCAGATTTGGCTTTGAGGCAGTTGAGCAATTTGTGCTGGAGGAAACAGTAATTCATATTGAGCCTTCTTCAAATTTTCTTTCATTCTCTTTACATGTAAATTCTTCTAACAAAAATTTGTTTTTAAATACCACTGTGAAGACAAAACTTTCAAAGTCAGTTTGTATTGACATTGATTCTGTGACTAACTAAGATTATCAATATTTTGAGGGCAAAAAAGGCGACAGGAACCAAGGGCTGCAAGTGATGCCAACTGGATCCTTTTCTTTTTACTGAACCTTTTCGTGCAAAAGGGCAAAAAATACTGAATCACAAAACATAACCCATGATAGAACTTAACTCAACTCTGACCAGTCAATTTTTTTGATTTTCACTGAAAATTGGCATTACTGGTGTGAGTAAAAAGCCAGTGGCCCTACCTGTTGGGGGTAGCGGATGCGGCTGTAGTAGTGCGTTATATCCAGCATCTTCTGCAGTCTCTCTGGGGTTTGTGGGAGGATGGGACAGTTGTCCAGAGTCAGCTGGCCGCCACTTTGCAACACATTGTCCCTGTTTTCAGAAATCATGCGGCTGTCTTCTGGAGTTTTCACTGGTTAACACAAAAGTAATAAAGGATTATATGTAAACAGAAGCGATAAAAGGGTTAGATATGGTTTTCAGAAATCATGCGGCTGTCTTCTGGAGTTTTCCAAGAGATTTCTTGTTTTCCTCAATAATTCTCATTATAGCAAGGGTCCCTTTAATACCTAATAGATAGATATGATAACACTATTCTCTTTCTAATCTCTACTCAGCACATCCATCATCCTTTAAAGTAAATAAACGATCACTATCATCAAACTGGAACCATTGTTCTAAGGAAGTTATTCATGCTTAACTATGATGGATGTGCACACGAGCTAGGCTACCATACAAGGCGTACAACCACTGAGGCCCAAAGTAGCAAGAAACCAGACGATCCTGCCTAGAGTAGACTCTATCTCTCAACGCTCCAAGTAAACTCAAATCAAAATCCACAAAAATGCCACGCCTCACATGCCCAATAGACGGGTGCGACTGGCAATCACAGGATTTAGATCCAGCCTTCGCAGCGGCCCTCACGACAGCACTGCAGATGCATGACAGAAGTGCACATGCATCGACCCCCGGATCCACATCAACAAAATTAAAACTACAGCCACCACAGGTGGGACTTGCCTGTGACCCCGATCAGTGGTCAGCTTTTACTAGGCAATGACAAATGTACAAGGTGGGCATGAACATCGCAACGATAATGATACCCACGGCCTTCTTTTACTGTTGAGTCCAGAGCTCCGCACAGACATCATGAGAGATACCAGAGCCGATATAGCCACAATGGCCGAGATAGACCTCCTTGCCACAATGCGAAGGTTGGCAGTCAAAGAAGAAAGTACCCTGGTCCACAGGTTGAAACTAAATAAGATAACACAATCTCCAGGTACAGGAGTCAGAACATTCCTGGCAAACCTGCGAGTCCAGACCTCATTGTGCAAATATCAAATTAAATGCCAGGAACCAGGGTGCACTCATACCATGGATTTCAGTGATGAAATTATCAAGGACAACCTCATACGTGGGCTTGCTGATCCAGAAATACTCTCAGATCTCCTGGGTGATCCCAAGACTGATCAAACATTAGAGGAGACGGCCACCTTCATCGCCCAAAAGGAACAGAGGGAATCAACAAAATGCGCAGTTGGTGACACCAGCAGTGCTAGTGCCATTAGCCACCCCACTAAGTCAAGATCAACCACTCACTGTGGAGGAAGATGTTGGGCATGCAACAAATCCAGTCATGTTCCCAAGAATGATCGCATCACTCGGCTTTGCGTTTAAACATTACATGCTTGCTGTCATATATAAGATTAAACAAATCAAACTGCAAGCATGAATTACGATTATGAGAATAATCTCAGAGACAGCACACAGAGCATATAATAGAGGGATTTTTTAATAGGAAAAATTCTTACCCAGTCTTCTTTGCCCCATAAGACCTGAGTGGGGCACTCAATTCTATGTAGATTGTTCTCTAGCAAAGTTGACGATTCCTCAGATATTATCACATTTGCCACTGGATATACAAACAACAGCAACATAATCATTACATCACTATCAACCTTCTTAGATCATTAACACGATTCTAAGGGAAGTTTTGAAAGAAAATGTGCATAGAATTAAAGACTCGTTTTTTTTCATTACTTTTCATATGGTTATAAACAAAACGAGCAAAATTCAGATGTCATGCAACAAATCCAGTCATGGTCCCAAGAATGATCGCATCACTCGTGCCAAATTTTGCAGGGCATGGTCCTTCACATGCGCCAAATGCTCAGTTAAAGGCCACTTCACATCCTCGTGTACTAAATGTTCAGCATCTGGCAACTGGGGCCATAGGGACAAATCATCCAAATTTTGCACCCAAAGTCCACAGCAAAGAGCAAATGCCAAGGACGCAAGACCCAGTAAAGCCTACCAAACTGAGGATGACAATACAAATTATGCCTTCGATCAACTCTGCACAAGTAGCACCAGCACAGAATGCAATTCAACTGCCACTCAAAAACCACAACAAAGAAAACCCCTAGAGCATCATGTCTTTGATGGGCAATGGGTTGCTCGACCATCTAGACCCCACCCCATTATGACTCTACAGCTAACCCCCAGACCAGAGGACCATGCAATCCTTGGTTTTCCCATGGCGGACACATCAAAATTGTCACCTATCAACATTCCCATGATTGCAGATTCTGGCTACCAAAGTTCAATTATGCCCCTACGTTCAGCTCAATCAATGGGATTTGGTAAAGAAGACATAATACCAGTCAGGCTGATCATGCGAGGTGCAATCAGAGGACCTGGGCGTCACAGGTGCAGTCGTTACTGATGTGAGCACAACAGATACCTCCGGAACACCCAAATCAACTCGGCAGCTCATTTATGTCTCCGACAAGATAGAAAAGGCATTCCTTTGTTGAGAGGCACTCGAGACCCTGGGAGCCCTCCCTGCCAACTTCCCAAAAGTACCTGCACCACAACCGCAGGACCACATTGAATCCATGGACACGCTTATGAACCCATCCTGCTCCTGTCCCAAGTGTGGTGAGAAACCACCTCACATACCATCTAATATGCCTCGAGGCCTGACAGCGCCAACAAACAATCTGCCTGCCCTCAAGGAATGGCTGTTAGATTACTACGGTGCCACTGCATTCAATGTTTGCGAACATCAATCCCTACCAATGATGACATGTGAACCGCTTCGACTCTTTGTGGACCCAGATGCCAAACCAGTGGCTGTCCACAAACCTGCCCTGGTACCTATCCACTGGAGGGAAAAAATTTATCAGGATCTGGAGAGAGATGTGCAGGTGGGGGTTCTGGAGAAAGTTGACCCCAATACACCAGTCACATGGTGTTCCAGAATGGTAATTACCCAGAAGTCAGATGGCACACCCAGACGCACTGTTGACCTGCAACCCCAAAATCGCCATGCAGTCAGGCAGGCAAACCCACCACGTATCAAGCAGAACATGGTAAAGACTGTTACAGATGCCTGGAATGGCTATCATTCTGTCCCCATTCACCCTGACGATCAGCATATCACAACCTTCATCACACCCTGGGGAAGATACAGGTACAAAGTTGCCCCACAGGGATTTCTCGGAAGTGGAGGTGGTTACACCTAACGCTTTGATGCCGTCATCGCCAACTTCCCTGACAAAGTGAAATGTGTGGATGACACATGTATGTGGGCATCCAGCATAGAGGAAGCATTCTTTCAAACATGCCGCTGGTTGAATTTGTGCGCTCAAAATGGAATCACGCTGAACCCAAAAAAGTTCCAATTTGCGGAGGAGACTGTCGAATATGCAGGCATGACAGTAACATCCACAAACATCAAGCCCAGCACGAAGTTCCTGAACTCCATCCAACATTTCCCAACACCAACCGACATCTCTGGTGCACGGGCCTGGTTTGGGATAGTCAACCAGGGAGCATATGCATTTTCTATGGCCAAACAAATGAAACCTTTCAGACACCTCTTAAAACCCTCTACCAAATTCAACTGGACAGACAAACTGGACACCCTATTCAAACAATCCAAAGGGGTCATCATCAGTGAAATGAAGGAGGGGGTAAGATTGTTTGAACCTTCCCGCACGACATGCCAGTCTGTGGACGGTATTGGTTTTCTTTTGAAACAGAAATATTGCAAGAACCCATCTTGCTGTAAGGATGGCTGGAAACTTTGCTTGGTGGGAAGCAGATTTACTACCCCTGCTGAGAGCAGATACGCCCCTATTGAAGGGGAAGCACTCGCAGTCGCTTATGCGCTGCATCAGACCAGATACTACACATTGGGATGCTCTGATCGGATACTAGTGATAGAGGCAACAGACCACAAGCCACTAATACGCATCCTAAATGACAAATCTCTCATAGAAATACAAAATAGACGACTACTCAAATTAATGGAAAAAACGTTGACACACAGATTTTCTGATTTAACATTGGCTACATATTTCGCAGTATTACAGTACGATATCGGGTTTTGTTTCCCGTTATTTCGATTGGCAACCCTATCTTCACACAACGAACACCGCCCGGGACATCGATCTTAGAAATACACTGGCCCAGTCTGCACTTCACATGTCCAATTTTATCGAAAACCCTCTCTAAAAGTTCCTCTGACCATTTCGACGACCATTTATTTTTCATATTCGCATCAATAGACTTGACTGCGCATTTATCGCCTTCTTTCAAGAACCGCATTTTGAGAGAGCCCTCAAGTTTCCGTACTGTAAGTCACAGGTGAAAATAATGATCACTTTGTTGGATTCAAAATGGGGGATTGTAAACATCCAATCTTCTGTGGTTGAAAACGAAAAAAGCATTCCAAAAATGACTCCGTAGACGTAAAAAGAATGCGGAGGTCGTGAAAAAAAAAATGTTTTTTCCGCGGTCGGCGTTTCTTACAATTTTTAATTTGAATTTTTTTCCGCAGAGAAAAAAAATTTCTGCGGAATAAGGAAAAGTGCGGATTTCCGCATAAATGCGAAAAAAAAGGAAGGTCTGGGTCAGTTTTATGTGCTGCCACACACGAGAAGGGGTGGGGAGACCATAATTCATCTGTAGCGATCTATTTGGAACTAAGTCGCTGAGAGAAAAAAATACTCACTGCTGGGACAAGTCATGGAGACTGCACTGACCAGCCAGGGGTAACGCGCAGCGAACAGACCAGCCAAGGATCCTCCCATGGACACGCCAGCCACAAGAAACGGTTGCTTGGACAGGCCCACCAAATCCACAAACTGTGATCAGATAAAGAGTATAAAAGGTCTTTCAAAAAGAGGGAAAATATCAAGATTCAGTGAACTTGAAGTTGAACTTAAATACTTAAATAAAATTGCAAGACATAGATATATATATATTTATAATACAAACTAATATTGGAACCTGAAAGAGCAGTTCAAACTCTGTAATACAGGAATTTGATAATCAATATAAGTAAAAAAAAAAATCAATATAAAACAAATGGTGTCCATGCAAGAGCAGCCTCAATACTTTTATCATGTAACAACTGGATTTTTTTTTTTTCCATTGAATCACAAAAAAGTGCATAGAATATTGCAAAGATAGCCTCTTGATAGACTTTAACTGAACTCTGAACTGCCAATTGAAAATATGTTAAGCTGTAGAAAACTGGTACCACTCTATACATTTTACATGTTTTAAAATATACACGTATAATAAATGACCACATGTAATGAAATTTTAAGTTGCTAGTGTTGGGCATCTAATTGCTGACTGAGACATGCAACAACACCCCAAGTAATATGGGACCTAAGCTCACTGAGCGAAATAGTGTTGAAGAAAAGTACTATCCATGCAAAGCTTAGGAGACCCAACAAATTTTTTTTTTTTTTGCGTGTCTTGTCTATTATCTGAGGACACAAAAAAAAAAACAGAGGTGCCAACCTCCAGAGGCAACTTGGAGGGATTTTGAAAACCAAAAAGCAGGAATTTGACCAAGAAAGAAGGATTTTTTGCGCAACTCCGCAAAAAAAAAAACTTTCGTTTGTTTCCCTACATTATAATTTTCTAAAACCGAAATGACAGGGATGATTTTATTCATAAAAACTAAAAAGGTTGATTTTTAAACATTACTTATGGACTCCCGTCATTTCCTAAATAACATCTTTATAAACAGTAGGCAGTAGCGGGTAACAAACGAGCACTTACAGACACATCACTTACTAACTACTACTAGTCTAGATCTAGCCTACTAGAGCCCACTAAGGCTAAGTAAGAGTTGGCTAACTTAGAAATCTAGTTTAGCTAAACTAAAACGTATGACACGCAACACCAATAATTACTATTAACCACACCACAGTCTAAGCATTTGTTTGTTCCTTTAAACACGCTCCGATTTATGAATTAAAATCTACAAAGGTTCAGATAATCAGAAATAATCCATGTACAGTTCCAAGCTAAAATCACAATAAACGTCAATTCAATCAAACGTATAATTATTCAATATATATAGAATCTACATTAAGAACATACATATCAAAACTATTATGTGAATGAACTCAGGGATGCCACCCAAAGCTGGCGAAATTTCCGGAACTTTGGTAGTGGAGAAACGGGGGTCAGGGGCTGAACATTTTCAACATTTTCGTCCGTTTAAAGAGGCTCTGGGGTAATAAATGGTAACATTTATTAAAGGAAATAGTGAGTCTCGCTAACAGATATCAACCACTAAATAACGCGTACAACGGATTTACGTCAAAACCGGCTTCCTTTCAGACCCATTGTTTCTTGTGTTATATTTATATCCGCGTCAACGAAGTTGTTTTTTACTCTACATCTGCTCTAATTTCATTGCCAGTATTCAGAATTTCGGTAATTTTTAATTGTATTGTGTGCGTCTACTTTACAAAAGAATAAACATGAGTTGCTGTTTTGTTTTTTTTCAAAAGATTGGAGAAACATAATTAGCATAAATCCTGATATAGATCTAGTTTATATGAATGTAGAATTAAATTATAGATGCAGAATGTGCTGATCGTGAGATTCAATGTAAGTAACTATCTAGACCTCGATTATTTTCTTTTATGAAAGTTACCAGAGGAGCGCGCATGTTAAATTCGCTAACCTAATTATCAATAAGCTTAGAACAGTTAGGCCAAGGCTCCGTCATTAAAATAGCCAATAGATTCGAGTCAGATCAAACATACCCTGGCTGTTATTTGTCAGAAAAGACGAGGGCTGGATGAAGATGGACAGATCTGTATTATTCGGAAGAATAAACGATATCGATCAGATAAACTAGAGGTTCAAGTCGGTAACCCGGATGAGGTCAACTGCTGTGCCAATACCGATAAAACAGTATTATGCAAACTTGATAAACAACGAAAAGATACCGCATGTCGATAAATATTGTTCTATGTTTTTCTTAAAAAATACACAGAAGTGTGTGAGGTGTGACCTCGGAAATCGCTGGTTAACTGCTACAAGTGCTAGTTGGGTTCGGAGATAAGCCAGTTGAAAAAATGGTCCTCGTGACTAGATCTGGCTTTGTGTTGTGCAAGCGATGAGGACTGAAAGACACATAGTATTAAAACGGGTATTTCTTTTCCGTAAAAAAAATATGGCGGGATTTTTGAGAAAAAGTTTTCCGGATATTGGACTCAAGAGCCAGTTTAAAAAAGTCCAGACGAAAAGGAAAGAAATCGAAATCGGCATGAACGCAGCAGTCTAGTCTCCAGCAGTTATATTTTGATGGTTAGTCAGACAAAAATTACAAAACAGAAAAACCCGACGGAAAACGAAATTTGTCACCACGCGTCCAAAATATGTCCCGTAAATGTAAAAAACGGGATTTTGCACCATGTGCACGCGAAAGCGGGAGGAATCCCAAAAATAGGGATAATTCCGCCAAAAGCGGGAGGGTAGGCAGCTCTGAAAAATACATTGGAGAGAGCGCTATTTCCTGTAGTTGCAAAAGTCCAACACCTTGTTGCTCTTGGTTTTACAAATCCAAGGAGAAGGGCGTGGACTTGGGAAGCCATTGTGTTTTCTTAATCTATTGACTATACCTGCTTAACTCGTTTTAACTGTCCATGAAATCCAATGTCATCTCCCTCCAAAGGAGGAGATGTGAAGCCATGACCAGGAAGATCCAGAGCAATAACATGGATATATGACGGGATATTCTGAAAACAAACGTTTAGAATGCCTTAGGGTGGTCATGCAACCAAAGAAAAATGAGCTGAGCACTATCTAAAATTGAATCAGCAATTTCAGCAACTGAGTTATAAAAAGTTTATGATGCATGTTTTAAGTATTCAGTGCCTTCCAAATATAATGTAACTATTGCCTAATCAATTGATACAATTGTGCTAACTCAAGTTGAAATATGGTTGGAAAAAAATTCCAAGGATGACTTAAGAGGCTTCTAAAAAAAATCCATTTCTTGAATTACATAAATCCATAGTACAGTTTTCATTAATAATTATCTTCTGTTGCCTACTCTTTGCAACCAAAATGCCATTGGCACTAGCAGGGTAAACAAGAAATAGACTTTCTTTTCTGAGGTCTCAGACTCTCAAAACGAATTTTTTAATAAAAAAAAAAAATCACCTGCACTATAGGAGCAAACATGAAATGATCTGCAGTAAATCCGTGGAGTAAAAGAATGCTTGCTTGCCCTTTTACTTGTTCTCCTTTCTCCCCATATGAGAAAACAAAGTCACTGTCTTCAGCTTTAATGTACTTGATCTTCATTCCACACCACCTGACCATCACACTGGATAAGAGACAAATTCATTACAGTATAATAATAATTATAATTGTTAAAATAATAAAAATAATGATAGAAATTGTGAATTTGTCTTATAAAGCTCATATTCCAATACAAGCAGGATCTCGGGGCTGCAGATATGCAATGTCTTAATACCTTGATGTTCAATTTACCCCTGCGGTGCTGAGCAGTTTGCTGGATAGGCCAGATGGCTAAGTCTAGGAGCAGGACTGGCATTGGTGATTGTGTGAAAAAATGAGATGTGGCAATATTATTCACCTGGTTAACTGATGCTCCCAGAGTTGCGCTGATACCTTTTTTTTCTAGTTATAAGTTGATGTCTATGGCCCTGAAAAGTTAATTTCAAAATCTTTAAATACTTTTGTGTGGGGTTCAAGTCTTCTCAGCACTGGGGACTAGACTAATCCAACACAAATAATTATTCATAATTTAAATTAGATCTACATCCCTTGCGTTTCCAGAAGAATCTCACACCAGATGGCTGTGACCATTGGACACCAGTCAAGTTTCACACAGTCTTCTTGCAAAACTAGACGGGGCTATTGAGATGTGGTAATGATCAAACATTGTCAAGTGACATAGCAGCAGTTACAGTTCTTGTCACGGCACTCCAAGAGCAGCATTTTAGTTGAGCT
This sequence comes from Elysia chlorotica, assembly GCA_003991915.1. Taxonomy (NCBI): domain Eukaryota; kingdom Metazoa; phylum Mollusca; class Gastropoda; family Plakobranchidae; genus Elysia; species Elysia chlorotica. The sequence goes on along the minus strand of RQTK01001428.1, from coordinate 78,059 downwards.
GGGCCAAGGCCTGTGCGGTTGTTATTGTCTTATCAAATGGAGATCACGAGGGGGGGGGGGGGGGGGCACTTTTCCTCTTTGTTACCTTATCAGACAACTCACACGAAAAAAAGCACGACAGATCAAGAATAAAAAAAAAAGAAAGCTTGGACAAGACTGACGCGGTTAAAAGAGTTGGCCCTATCTGCAGCACCTTCTGTGCTATTCTAAACGAATACAACATTACACCACAAGCATACCATGGACATAGTTTTATAGGAAATCACAACCACAAGTATTTAAAAATAGACATTCACCAACAGCTAACAAGACAGCTCCGTCACAAAACAGCACAATGTACAAACAATCAAAACATAATCAAAATAGCATTTACTTGCAAAACTAAACTAAACTGTATTAAAGCTGCATTTCCTCAAGTTCGTCTACTACTTTCACACAGTGATCTAGTCCTTATAACAACATTTATAACACAAATAGAGCAGACAATTGTTCAGTACATGGAGATTTACCTCAAAACTTTCCACACAAAATTCTCCCAAAGCATCATTGCATTTCTTTTATTAAGAGATATAGATTTGGGTTAGAAGGAGAAGTCAGTAATTACTTTCTTTCCTGCAGATAATCGCCATTAAACATATATATAATTTTAAATATCTGTATGTGTGCAATAAAAGATGAAGCATGCCAGTTACAAAGCACAATGAAGTCTCACTTGCTTCAAACGTCTCAAAAATGAGTCACTTATCCCACTCAAAAAATTTTTTTTTAATGATTGAGAGAGATAGAGAGAGAGAGAGAGAGAGAGAGAGAGAGAGAGAAAGGGTTGTTTTAACCCTACAAGTGTCGCTAGTATTTAGTGTGTGGTGTCGGGCTATATTTGGTAATTTATATAGGGGTCATAAATTGGACTGGGAGGCAGCAAATATTTATTATAAACCATAAAACCTATACATTTTCTGAAAGCTGAATGAGTCTAAAAAAATGCAAAAGTTTTGTGACCTTGACCTTGGCCTTTTAATAATTTAACAAACATTATATCTAGAATTTAGAAATAATGAAAAAAAAAGTATCGGCGATAACAGCGCAACACTCAGAGCATCAGTTAACCAGGTGAACAGTTCTGCCACGCCCCATTTTTTTCACACTCAGTCACCCGTGCCAAACCCAGACAGGACATCTGACCGCTGGGCGCCCTTCAAAGCGCAGCGTGGGTTAAAATACTTACTTGAAATAAGTTTGAATGATCATGCTTGGATGAATGAAGTACAGATAAAGTGAAGTCATTGTTGTGACTGTAGCAATAGCCAGGGTAGCTGGGTTGATCAAAGACAGCTCTGGATACAGAATATTTATCACTGCCTCCATCTTGTCTTTCTTGAACAGCTAGATGGAACAGGCGCTTAATTTATAATCAGGTTCTTCACTTCAAGCTAAAGCAAAAAAGGAAAGAGAGAAGGAATTTTTTAAAGAATCTATTATTAAATCTAGATCTTAGTACTTAACAAGATAAATTTACCAAATTAGCTGGGATTATGGATCAGTCATATATAACCTTTAGGGCCTAAGGATAATCATATAAGAATTTTGAAATATTCAAGAAAATTTTAATAAGGCATTTTTAAATCTAGAACATAGTTCTAGGATCTGGGTTGGTTAATAGATACATTAATAGATATCTGATGGCCTTACGAGCTACCATCTTAAGCTCTCTCCTATCGCAAAATAAATCTATAGAGAGTTCTTAATTTATGTACTTAAAACTAAAAGGATTGATACTCTAGTCTAGTCAAAAATCTCAATTTCTCACAGTCACAGCCAAACTGACAAAACCGAAACATCAATATCCATTGACATACAAGCTGAATTTGGTGCCACTTCCTCATTTCTACACTAAAATTCAGATCAATCTCCTCAAGTTCTCATTTATTATTTATTTAAATTATTACATGTAGGCCTAAATATATAGAGGCCCAGATCTAGATGTAGAGATAGATTTAGTTTTTTAAGATTTTAAATGAAGATTTGTTTCTTATTATATTCTCACTTTCAGGCAGGTTTATATCTAGGCCTATCTAGATTTTAGATCCAGATAGATCTAGTCTAGTATCTTGATCTAGATTAGTCTTCGAGGCAACCTAGATCTACAATAACACAAAACAGAAAACATCGATCAGGTCTAGATCTAGATCTAGATCTAGATCTATTTAGATCTAAATTATATAATATATCAGACCAGGTCGTTAGCCTAGATGGTGGTCAATGATAAGCGACGGTTCTCTCAATATCTAGACAATGTATCTAGATCTAGTTAAAATTATGGCTGGTGAAGTCAGTAATTCACCTGCAGAGATATTCGATATCAAAGCAATTCATTCAATCGCTGACGCTTGGCTTGGTGCTGTTCGGCATGAGTGATCAGTGGAGTTGTAATTGGGCAGTTAAAAATGGTGTATTTATGTCGAAAAAGAGACAAAAAAATCTCAGAAATAATACAATCTAATTATTTCAAATGTCTTAATTTTACCTTACCACTTATGTAATCTTAATACACTGTTTTTAATATTTGTCTCTAACATACAATCAAAATATCTTATATTATGGTTTAGAGCAAAATACTAAATTTGGGCAATCAGTTTGTTTTTACTCTGATACTTACCAACTGGCATAACAAAACGTAACATTACTTCTTCAGGTGGTGTGATTGTTGCAAAGATCAAAGGTCAGCTTAGTCGAAATGCTCGGTCTTCTATTGTTATTGTAGTTATAAACTGGGTGTCTTAGAACTCATTGTTGTTAATGTCGATAGGCCCTACATTGCAATATTATTGGGGAGCGCGGTAGACCACATTGACATTCGACGCAGGAGGTCCGTGGCTCTGATGACTTCGTCACCTACTGTTTGGGTCAGGTGTCAGTTTAATGCCGCGCAGTACGTTAGACGTTAGTCTTGGGGCCTGCCCACGATATAGCCTAAAGCCTAAACAGTGCTTGGGTTGAACAACAACACTTGCTATTAGTTTTCTTGACAGTGTTGAGACATTGGGCTGTTCAATGTAGATGCTGTGGTTGATCAATTTCTAGTGACAAACAGACGAAGCCTTGATAGATGCTGAGGCGAGGCGGTCCAGTCGGTCGAGCGTGACACCTCTTATCGGGAAGTCTCGGTTGTTGTCCATAACCAGGCTTTTTTTTTTTTTTGGTTTTGTTTTCTTGTTTTTTTTTTTTTTTTTTTTTTTTGTTTGCGCCTTGTGGGTAGGTTGGAAAGAGGCTTTTAAAAACAGCAGACAGCGAAATAAACAAACATAATGAATTTGCATTTAGAAGCGATATCCTTAAACATTAGACAGTTGGGGCAGTTCACATTGTTAGGCTAGCAGGCTGAACCAACAAAAAAAAAAAAAAACTCATTGGGTATAATTCTATACTAACTGTTCACAGTTACCCTTTTGTGCTATTTGTTCACTATGATGACTTAGTTATTTTTGTGACGTTTTGTTAGGTGAACATCAAATCCTGGAAATAAAGTTCCTGGGTGGTAGCACGTAAAATTGTCAGAGTTAAGTCTTGATGACAATCACCATTATTAATTTCGTTGTTAGTTTTTATTGGCGGAGACAACCTATTTTTTGTGACGTTTTGTTAGGTGAACATCAAATCCTGGAAAATAAAGTTCCTGGGTGGTAGCACGTAAAATTGTCAGAGTTAAGTCTTGATGACAATCACCATTATTAATTTCGTTGTTAGTTTTTATTGGCGGAGACAACCTATTTTTTTTTATAGGGACGAGCTTCAAAGTAAATCAACACTACATAGGAACATCTTCATTGACAAGAATCAAATTGGTTTCAGTAGGTTGATATTGAATCCAATATAAAAAAAGGATGCGTTTATAGCGAGCTTGAGATTACAACTGACTAGGAAATTGATAAACTCAACGTTAGTGTAGGCTGGATCGGTGAGAATATTTTTTAAAGGGTCCTTTATAGCGAGGGGAAAGAGGCGAAAAATCAATGGGCTGAACGGAGATTACTAAATACGAGACATAGAATTAGAAATGCACGAAAACCCCTATCATCACCATTACCATGGCTATCTTCTTAGTCTGAGGAGTACCGGAGACGATATCTTGCAGAATCCTAGACTAATAGTTATTATTTAAACAAGGAAGCATGGACATTTACCTACATTTTTGCACCCGAGAGTTGTTTCTTATCTCCTCTGAACCCTAATAATCATCAACAATCCCCTCTGCTCTTGGTACCAAGAACCAGAGAGCGCCGACCATTTCTACCCTGGGTCCGTTTTCCAAGGTTAGTTTGTTGTACCTGATGGCCTGAATGCGAACAGTGTCAGTTTAAATGCCGCGCAGTACGTTAGACGTTAGTCTTGGGGCCTAGGATATTAACTGATGGTCTCGCAACTCAATTATTTTTCTTTAAAATATACTTTTTTTAACGTCTTTTGGCTTTTTAGATTTTTTAAAATAAGTATACGAGTCCATGGTTTTCTGAAACACAGAAATATTGTATTCTATAAAAGGTTATTGTCCCTTTTTTGTGTGTATATATTGTATTAGTAATGGCTATTGCTTTTTTAAAAATAAATTTAATTTCATTTTTTTTAAATTTTAAAATAATAGCTTATCACTACGTTAACTGTTCTTAAACCCAAAACCACTATTTAAAAAAAATGATTTAATAGTTCGTTACAAACGATAAGCCGAAATTTTCATCGTAGCTGAAAATCACCAATGTTAATCTTTTTCTCTTCCCAAACTTTTATGATAATTATCTCAACATGACACAAAATGTATTGAAAAAAAAACAACACACACACACACACACAAACACGAACAACGACAACAACAAATTTTTCCCTCTCTGTAACGCATTTTCTTTCAAAATAGTTTGGGCTGTTCTGATATATCAGTATCGTTTGCTGTCGGTCGTATTGTTTCGTATGTTTGGAGAATCTACAGCAGGAATTTAATACAATATCTCATTCTAAAATCAAGGAAAACTACACGATGTGTGAATAATCTTTAATATACATTTGCATAGACTTTTGGAATGGTTTGTTTTTAAAAACCCGACAGATACCCTTTGTTTGTTTAATTAACCCGGACAGAGCCCTGCGCGGGAACTTGTTAGACCGGAGAAATATATATATACGCTTTGAGATATTTTTATTCACACGCTTTCTTATCATATGCCAAAATGCTTTGTTTTACCTACAAAGGCTAACTTACGATGGCCATGTTTCAAATTTTTAACAGGTTTATTGGAAGTGAAGTCGGACCAGGTTTGGTATAATTATTATATGAGTTTAAGAAAATAATATACTTGTAAGACTGTAACAGGACTTTGAAATAATTCTGTTAGATTTTTTTGTGTTCTTTTGTTTGTTGTTTTTCTTGCTCTCGATGAAATTGAAATCCACTTTCATGAGCTTGTCTGCCTCACTGCTCAAGATGCTGAAACATGACATCCCCTAAACCAAAATGGATCTTGGTTAGTTTTATTATAATTATTATTATTATTATTATTATTATTATTATTATTATTATTATTATTTTTATTATTATTATTATTATT
>RQTK01001428.1:62167-72172 GCA_003991915.1 Elysia chlorotica | reverse complement strand
TTATTATTATTATTATTATTATTATTATTATTATTATTATTATTATTATATTTATTTATTTATTTATTTATTTATTGCTTAAGCACAAGATTTTCACATAGCTAAATCCGGGCCCGAGCCTTGGAAACCTACGTCAGCCAACCTTCACTTCCAATTAACCTATTAAAAATTGAAAAAATGGCGATCTTACTAGGCGGAAACCGTTGTAATACAAACATGTTAAGTCTTATTACTTATTTTCATTTTCATATTGTCTTTGAGAGGAATGTTAACAGAGAAAGCGAAAAAAAAACCAACAAAAACGACCCAGCAGGAATAAAAAATTTATTTGAAATGTAAAATGAATTAATTGAGCAGAACCAAAAAGTGTTCTGCTGCAACAGTCTCGCGACTAAGAAGCGGTTTCATAACAGCATGATTAAAAAAAAAATTCAAATTTAAAATGAGCAATAAAGACAGGCCTACCTTTGAAAATACCCTTTGAAATAAAATCTAAGACACACAGAAAAATTCAAGTCGACTGGAGCAGCTATTTAAGTGCTAGCGCTCAAACAAACTAGATGGGAGGCTAAAGTGTTGTGCTCATTACCCTTGAATTTGGACGGTAGCTTCCCTTAGTATGCATCTGACTCAAGGCGTCCAAATTAGTTTTTGGACGCCTTGATCTGACTCTATGCAGTGTTATTTTTTTAATGCAAAACCGTTAAATAAATAATACAATAAAAAACTATTTCAAGTACTTAAATTTTAGTTTTTGGCTGTTATGACAACTCTCAATCAACAATTATTATTTTAGCATTAAAAAAAAAAGACTGCGGACTGCGGTACTATTTTTACTGCGACACTGTCGCTCAATTGGCTCTCATTCTCAATTTAATGTAAACCACTGTCAACTTTCTGTCTGTACTTTCAAGGCTTATTTGAGAAAACGAATGTTTGGGTTTGACCCTAACTTTTAAATTAAATCCATGCTTTGAAGCAGATGATGCTTTTATTATTAAAAGAGTGAAATGAAGCTCGTTGACGACGTCGTTAGAAGCTTGCGTGTAGCAAAGATTTTTAGAGAAAACACTGACCGAATCAGTAGCCTAAACTTTTCTGCTAACGGAGAAACGCTTCTTACGAGTAGCGATGATGACTCTATTGTAATCTACGATTGTTTAAACGGAACGTGAGTTTTGTTGTTGAATAATTTTTGAATGGGATTGGGTGCAATCTAGATCTAGATTTAAAGGTCTATGAAGAGAAGGTTAGTAGATTGTGATACAAAAGATGATGTTCGTTCGGGGGGTGCACATGAATCTTGATCATACATTCATAGAGTCTAGATCTAAAAGTAGAGTTTAGATCATGGACTACGAGTGTAGTTTACGTTTTATTCTTGTTGGTTAAAGAGGTTGTACTTATATTTCAATGAAGGATGTGATTTAGACGTCTGCATAGAAGTATAATTATTTTTTTCTGTTAGATTTAATTAGATTTGCTGAATTGATGATTGTTGAATTCTAGTTTTATCAACAATTTCGACAGCACCAGGGTGACTTAAACAGCAGTACTATAATTATACTTATGGATGGGTCCCAAGACTGAAGCCTGACAAGTTAGGCTGCATGCTTTTATTTAGCGATCTTTGGATTTGAAAGTCCAAACTTCTGATCTGGAGACCAGTTTGCACCCTCCTCCTTTTCCCATGATTTAGCTCTTGGCGTTCTGTGTTTTGACTCGCTCGTGGAAAGGGTTGTGTGAGCCAGACACCATTTTTTTTTAAAGTGTAATTGGCGTGTATCCAGAACTTAAATTGAAAACTGTAGTTTTATAAGTTTTGTACTACTAGATATTACTTTAGGTTCTGAAAATAGAGTGTAAATTGTAATGTGAGTGATTCAACAATACATGTAGTAATTAGAATACGGTCAAAATAATTTATGTTATTGAATTTTCAACTTTGTTCAATTCTTGCGTAGTATATATTGTAGTTAAATTGCAAAGCAAATTAAGGGTATCAAAAAGTTTATCTTTTAATGTGTTGTATGATTACACATTTCAATGCATACTTTTTCTGTGGGCAGTGAGTGAGTGGGGATTATTTTATCTCCCTACTGGTTGGGTCGGTGTCAGTTAAATGTGACAGGCAGAGACAGGAGTCATGTATCCTCACCCCGTCTCGTGTCTAGCAGCACATAAAATTGTCAGACGTCAGATAGCTTATATAGTGCTGATGTTGGGTGTTAAACCAACTTAACTCAACTTATTTGAAATGAACTGTCTCCATTACTCCCGTAGGTGAAATTTCTGTACCCTACGTAGATGAGTTTCAATCTTTTTCTTCTATAAGTGAAGTTTTTGAAGATGCTATTAATTTATTATACACTCAGTCCACTACCCCAAGTTCTCATTAGTGTAGTAGGGTTGTGCATTTCAACCTATGTGCCAAACTGCACACCGTGCAGTGTCTATTAATCAATCAATGGTCAATATATTTGTGCAGCTGAGACAGGCACCAGCAAACTGGGCAGTCATGCATTGTCAACAGTTCCTAAGTTAGGTTCAAATTATTAAAATTTAAATTCATGAATCTCTGCTTTGTCCACTCTCCAGATTTTGCTCTCCTTTATCTTATACTTTGAAAATAAAAAGAATGTCTGTATCAGATTTCTAAATGATCTTAAAGATCTAGGTTTACACACTTGCCATACCCACTTTATATTTTGAAAACTAAATCAGCTGAGCAAAATTTTGTTTGGCTATAAAAAAGAAAGGAATAGAAATTTGAATCTCCTTCTGTTCTTTTATTTTACTTTGTATGTCAAATTAGCACTGTACAGAATTTGTACTAAAGTAATCTGCTGTATAACTCCTCGAAAAATTCTTTTTCAGACCCAAACGGACGCTGAACAGCAAAAAGTATGGTGTTGACCTAATACGTTACACACATGCACAAAATACAGCCCTGCACTGCTCAACTAAAGTAGATGGTAGGTCTTGAGATGGATAATAAGTTGCTTGAAAGTGGATGGAATTAAAAAAAAACAGCTTGGAATCCTCTTTGCTTTTTTAACATTGACGTAATGGGGATTTTTTGTTTGTTTCATTTTATTTTGATGAGGGTTTTACTACTGTATATATTCTAGATTACGGACAAAGCTCATCCTCATTACTATAAAAATTGATCTTTAGACCATGTAGCTTATAATCAAGAATGAAATTATCCTGAGGATAAATTTTATTTTTAGCTGCTAATTAGAGGATTACTGATTACTGCTGAGACTGAGAGTGAGACTGAAAGGAGTCTTCAATCAATAACAGTGGAAACCTCATAAATCTTATTGCTTGGGATTGGATCTAAACTTTGAATTACAGAAGGGGGCAATACATAAACCACAAAAAAGTTTAAAATTTTTAACCTTATTTGCAAAACTGCATTCTCTTTTCTTGCAATAGCAACCTTCTCCCAACCCCATTTCTTTTACTTATTAAGGCATGCAAAAATAAGGATTGATTTCTGCTCAGATAGTACCTTTGCAATGCCTACTAGTGTTGTCAGCATCAAATTAAGAGAACCAAACCAAAAAGAATTTGAATTGTGAGTCTGATTTTAACAGAGCAAAAGAGGAACACTTACCTTACTTTATCTCTTGCAAAATGGGGTATATGAGAAATTTGAAATATCAGACCTTCTAATTTGTGAAGTTTCCACTGTATTAAGAATAATGTGCAGACTATGTCTTAATTTGTTGTTTTGATGCTGTTCGATACAGTGGTCTCTGCTTAAAAACTTGCACCTCGGGAGACAATAAAGGCAGGTTTTTGACGGTAGGGGTTCTAATGGAAGGAGGAGAAAATGAGCCTAGGAGTTGGTAAACAAGTGATTACTTCTCAAATAATAGTAATCAGTGGTTAATTTTTGCGATATAGGTACCCTGAGTTGTTTTTGTGTGTTTTTTTTTAAGATTCTAACTGTGGGCCTATATTGTGCTTTTCCAGAACGTTAAAAAATAAGATTAAGGCACCAACAGTCATCAATTGAGTCTTTAGTTAGAATGCATTGATTTCTAAAGTAAAGTATTAATTGTTAAGAGAAAAGGAATTTCTCTCTTCGTTTTGGGGGCGCGGTAGCACTGGGGCAGAACACCGGCTTCCGGCGCAAAATGTTCGTGATTTGATCCCTAGCGATTTTGCACCCCACTGGTTGGGTCGGTGTTAGTTTAATGTGACCGGATGAGGCATGTCCCCCTGTCTCGTATGTGGCAGCACAAAACATTTTCAGACGTCAGTCTTGGGGCTTTTCCATAATATAGCCCAAATAGTGCTGACGTTGGACATTAAACCAACTCAACTACAACTCTCTCTTAGTTGGGGGGGCGCGGTGGCCCAGGGGTAGAACATCGGCTTCCGACGCAAAAGGTCCCGAGTTCGAACCCTGGCTGTTGCAATCCCTACTGGTTGGGTCAGTGTCAGTATAATGTGACCGGCTGAGACAGGAGTCATGGTATCCCCACCCTGTCTCGTGTGTGGCAGCACATAAAATTGTCAGACGTCCGTCTTGGGGCCCGTCCACGATATAGCCTATAAGTTGCTGACGTTGGACGTTAAAACCCAACCAACCAAACCAATCTCTCTTAGTTGAAGTCTTGGTTTCTGGGGAAGAAAAAGCAGTATCTAAGAGAGGAATACAGAAAACTGACACAGACTCAACCAGTATGAAAAGAAAAGCAACAGTTTAAGCGAAGATCGAACACATAGCTCTCTTGTTAGAGGCTGCACTCTTTATCATTGGGCCACCTCATGAGAGACATTATTACATTGATAAGAAAATTAAAGTAAAAGTAGAGTTTTATAAAGATTAAATTTCACAATATCACAGCTTAAATTACTAAAACTATATGATTTGAACAATCTCATGTTGTGTAAATGTTATAAATTATACACAGTATTTGCCTACAAAAATGAATGAGTAAATTTAAACACAGGTACTATTTAATAGAAGTATTCTAGTCAAGTATAAGGAAGAATTGGTTTAAAAGGGTTTCTGTTATCAGGTTCTATATATATATGTGTGTATATAGAGAGAGAGAGAGAGCACACCCTTTCACAGTCATTTAACACATTGGTGATTGACACATTTAAGCAGGAGTTGTGGATGGGATTTTGAAATAATTGAGGTTCTTGTTGAATGGTCAAGTCACGTTTGTTCCTCAGCAAATCGATACCTACCGACTCTGGCATAACAAAACAACTGCTGTCCTTGATTTTTATCTGGACCAGGCCCTACTTACACTACAGGGGAAGCTGTTTAGCTTCGTCTGCGTGAGTGATTTTGTTTTACGGCATGTCAGCATGGTAACAGCTATGTTGTGCCCATGATTTCCTAAGACAGTTTTAATGCTTTATACTAGTAGCAACGGTGACTGCATATCAATGTAAAACTTTGAAGTTTCCTGACTGTAGATCGACAGGTGCCGCGAGTCGGCATGACAAAGAGATGGCGGAAGGGAAATTTCTCTGATATCTTACGTGGCTCTAACCTAGCCTAACGGTTGCAAAGGTTCAGAGGCTTGTGTACATGTTCACCCTCCTTCTCCCCACTCCTATCACCCATCTGATCGCGTGTATTCAGATAAGGGCGCCGCGCCTATCAGTCTTAGATGACTATAGAATTTAGAAACAATCACTATGCTGGGTAAGGTAAAAATGCTTTGTAAGAAAAAAAGAAAATTAAAACAAAATTCATTTGGGCTTTCTTAAACAGGTTCTTCGACTTTGAAAGGCAAATAACGGGTTTGTAGAGAAGAAAAGGGGTAGCGGATGTGAAGACTTGAGTGAGTTTGTAAACAGAGAGTTCTTAGGCAGAGACTACTGTACTTGGATATTTAATATAAATGGAAAAGTAAACCAGGGAGTGATCTTTACAAGAAAATGCATTACTGACCTTGAAACAATATTTAATAGAAATTTTTTAAAACTTAAAGCTGTGTTTCTGGCAACTTTTGTCTAAATTATGGTTGGGTTTCTTTTCATGTACTTAAATAATTATATCCTCTGGCTCGGCTGCTTAACACATGTTTTTTTTGTTTTGTTGTGGGTTTTTTTCCAGATACAATCAGATATCTATCTCTTCATGACAACAAATATATCCGGTATTTCCCAGGTCATACAAAAAAGTTAGTAACATTTCTTTTGCAAGTAAATAAATGGTCTTTTTATGCAGTAAGTTGATACAAAAATTTTTTTCTAAAGCATCCTTTTTCTCATAACAAAAAAAAAAAAAGGAATTAGGATGGACATCAGTTTAAAAAAATCCAAGTCAATTTTATTTTCATTTTATTATATTTTTTTAAGGTATACTTGCCTTGGGCACAGTCAAACATTTGTGCAGTACTGTAGGCCTACATTCTACTAAAAAAGTCTAAACTAGGTTTTATAATTTTATCTTCTTCAGGCTCCAGTGTAAGTTATGATAGTGTCAATTTTTCTGGAATCTAGAAATTTTAAACCCAAAACAATTTTAGCCCATATACACAAGTGTAAAATTGATATAGTTTTTACTTTTTGTTGTATTTCTAAGTTAATCTCTTGTTTTAATACCCTTGTGAATGACTATTTTTTTTTAATGAGCTCACAACTTTGTTACCTTCTTATGTTGCCCAAATGTTTCTGTAAATAAAGTTTCCTATTGAATCCAACAGATTGTGGGATTCTGTCTAAAAAATCAATTGATAAAAACGGATCATATGAAATTTCTTTGCACAGGGTTGTGACATTATGTATGTCTCCAATAGACGATGCTTTCATATCTGGATCAATGGACAAAACCATCAGGTTGTGGGATCTGCGGTCTCAGAACTGTCAGGTAAACTTGTTGTTCCACATTGTTTTGATTTTCAGTTTGTTGAATAGGCCAGTGAAATAACAAATATTTGCCTCAATTATCTGTGATTCAACATTAAGTTTTCCCATAGCCATACTGAAATTAATGAATGTAATAGAGAGTTTTTAAGCAAACGTTCTTATACCTCTGACATGAACCTGTAGCTTGTAAGAAGACGAGGCTGAAAAGCCTTATAGCAGGGTAACCCACATGTCGACTTGTAGCTTTTGTTATTGTTTTTATTTTAAGTTTAAACAGTGTGGATGAAGATTCAATCAAATCTAGATCTAGGTCCTTATTATATAATAATGCTATTACATGGTCGAAAACAGTAAAAACAAACAAAAAAAGGATAAATAAAATCACTAGATCTTTACTCGGGGTCCATACCTTAAAAAAAACCTGACAGCTGAGAAGCATGTATTTTGAAACCACTTTTCGATGGACACAAATTTACTTTCAGGGCCCAATCTACTTTCAATGGACTAGAATTAGAAGGAAAAAAAATGCAAAAATAACTTTAGCTTTTTAAAATCAAATCTTTATTGTGGATAAAAATATTTAAAGTGCAGACGTGTAGAAGGCCTCCTACACACTATGCTCAAGTCAAATTTACCTGTAGCATGTAGAGCTGACTTGTAGGGAGAAATTAGGTCAGGGAAACCCCCTGTTGACGTCACTGGAGCTCTACCCTTGACATTTAAGCTACAAGTTGTGTCTGCTATAGGAGTCTTATAAAATATGTGAAAGCTTCTGCTTTTAGAAACTTTCTCTCTCTTTTTCACTTGCTCTCTCTCCCTTTCTTTCTCACTCTCGCTCTCTCCCTCACTCTCTCTGTGTGTCTCTCTCTCGCGCTTGCTTGCTCTCATTAGAACAATTTCAAAAGGAGCGGCCTTGTTACAAAAAGGGAAAGTAGGAAAGATTATTATGTGCCACTTTTTAAATATTCATCAAACGTGTTTTAGTTTTTGTACTTTCTTTATTTAGACAAAACATTTTACACTTTTAACAATTTCTTTTGGGGCAACAATTAAAGTCAGTTTTGTGACCAACCAATTTCCTCTCCATCATTTAAATACTCAAGTTTTAATTGCGATTACCAAACAAACATGAAGATTATAACTTTTTTTTCTCTCTCCACCTCTCTATCTGACTTAATCAGATCGCTGTTTGTTGTTCATGGCAAGTATTGTCAATTGCCTTAAAAAATTCAGATGTGTTTTATTTTTTAGTTGAGTGGTAGTTCTGCGCATGCTCTCTCTCTCTCTCTCTCTCTCTCTCTCTCTCTCTCTCTCTCTCTCTCTCTCTCTCTCTCTCTCCCTCTCTCTCTCTCTCTCTTTTCTTCTCCCTCTTCTCCCTCTTATCTCCCTCTCTCACCTCCTTCACCTTTCCCTATCATTCCCTTCTCTGCAATACTCTCCCTTCTATTTAGTCTTTTTGGGGCTTCATGTCTTTTTTTTTTTTGTTGTTAAATCATAATGTTGTTGAAGATAAACATGTCTTTATTTTAACTTTTACTCCTATGCCTTATTAACATTCAACCAATGAATCTCCATCACATGTGCAGGGTCTCATGCATCTTTCTGGTCGACCAGTGGCTGCGTTTGATCCAGAGGGATTAATATTTGCCGCTGGAGTCAACTCAGAAAGTGTTAAGCTGTATGATCTCAGATCTTTTGACAAGGTATATGGCAGGTTCTTTATTTGTAACATCAAGTTTCTCACATTTTAAACTAGAGCTCAGCCACAGAAAGTATGTGAAGTTATATGTCTTTGGCAGAAGGAAAATAATATTTCTTGAAGTCTCATTTTCAGAAGCAATATGATAAACTCAAATTATCTCAAATCATGTATAATTTTAACCCACTCATCATTGTCTATAGATGAATAACTGTAATATGGCAACACAGTGTACTAGAACTACCGGTAATATGTGAAATATTGTGCTTGAAATTTTCTTACATATCCAATTATTTAGCTGTTTAGTTTGTTTTCTTTTTCATTTTAACCTTTCAAACCATGAACTCTTATGTTTTTCAAAGCTAAAGTCTAGATCTATATCTTCTGTAAATAAGCTGCCATCTTGCTTTATAAAATATAAAATTTTCTGGCAAACTTAATAAATATTCTCTTTTATATCTCTCATCGATGTGTAGTACCCATTTACTACATTTCAATTAGCACAGACTAAAGAGTTTAACTTGAGAGGTCTGAAGACCATGTACCTTCAAAATATATGTATCTGACAGTGGTATCGGACTGTGAGATTTGAGAAAGGTCAAATCCCAGTGCAAATGGACTACATGGCTAAAAAATTAATTGGGCGCTTATAATTTGTCCGCTGCTGTCAGCATCCATTAATAGCTATCGAGATAAGAAATTCAAGGCTTTATTCTTTTATAAAGAGAAAAATCTGAGTGTGTATTTTTGTTTAGGATATTTCTCAGCCAGTAAAAAGCTGGTTTTTATATCTTGTTTACTTTGTATCAGTATCGATCTACAGGACGTTGAAATATTCAGGTTTCAACACAGAGTTGAAAACCAAAGAGGTTCAAGATGTTAACCGATTGAGTAAGCCTGTGTGGTAATTTCTTTTTTAAATATACCAATCTCACAATAATCATCACTTTGGACCTATTTCATTCTGCAAGCTAAAACTATCTTCTTTTATCTTTAATGTTGTACAGGGCCCATTTACAACATTTAAATTACCACAAGATAAAGAGTGTGACTGGACCGGTCTGAAGTTTAGTCCTGATGGTAAAATGATACTCATCTCCACCAATGGCAATGTCATACGACTGATTGATGCATTTCAGGGCACTCCACTACAGGCTTTTATGGTGAGAAACTGGCTTGTGACTATTGGAATAAGATTGATCATTTTCTTTCTTTTTTCTTATGTCACAGATATCTATGAAAAAAAATTCTTACTTGCATTTTCTATTTTGTTTTGCAGTCAATTAGAGATATTTACAGTTATGTTCACTTAAAAGTCAACTTAAGTGAAAGAAATGTTTGCCTAGTCTCAAATCATTGACTTCTATACCTGTAGGACTGTCAGCGGAGGCTGTTAGGACAGATGCAGCTCTAGCATTTTTTCTTAGTTGTCAATCGTATAAAAATCTCACAGAGGG
>RQTK01001428.1:52167-57167 GCA_003991915.1 Elysia chlorotica | reverse complement strand
AAGTTTTATGGTTTATTGCAGTCCAAATAACAATACAATGTACTTAACTTAGCCAGAACTAATATCCACTCTAATACCATAAAAAAATAAAACCCAAAAACTTAAAACAGAAATTTAAACCCATTCAGTAGATTTCATGTAGTCTCTGAAAGAAAAGTGCTAATCCATCGTTAAACACGCAACTCATTATTGTAACTTAAACATTGCATAAGTTAATCGATACATTGTCTACATATATGCCTCTCACGTCATATCCTATCATGTAATCATATCTTTTTCAAGCCATTCAGCTCGGTGCTTCTTAACTGTATAAACTCATTTCAATTTATAGTTGAACCATATAATTCTCTACTCAGCAATATATTATACAGTCATACTACAGTACTGCGATTATTTGAAATGTAGTATTGAAAATGCAAATCTTCATCTCATTAGAATTACTCAAGTTCACAGTTGAACAACAATAAAAAGTTATATATCTCAATATCTCTCTGAGGTTATGCTTCACGTCTATGTGCGCCCTATAACATTACACTAGTGCATATCGGCTTAGAGTTAGACCTCATCTCTATGGTTAATATTTAACATGAAACAAAAATATAGAGCTACTAGCATCCAAGCTGCTCAAGACTCAAGTTCTCTGAGTCAAAAGTTCGGGTTCTAAGGTGCGTGTTAATATTTATGAAGGAGGGGATATCACGTTAACCGAAAAATACCGAATTCACCCCATCATCGCTCACTCAGTGACAACACCGAATGATACAAAAAAAAAAAAAAAATCGTTTACAAAGGAGATCCTGTTAGTAATTACACACGCACTCTAGAACTATCAATCGTAAACGCACAATCTTAAACAGTGCATCATGTTGTGTTTATAATACAGAATTCATTCTCTCAAGGTCCACCATTCTCAATAGCACGCGTCGCTAAATACATGTATACCGACACTATTGAGCACAAAATTCTTCTTGATCGCCTCCATATAACGTTTGGAATCGGTGGTACCGTCTTTAATTGGTTTTAAACCGTCTTATCTGTTGGTCTCAAGCTAGATGTTTTTGGCTGCCCCTATAATCTATTTTCACCTTACTCCCTCAGTTTTTAGCATCATTATTTGGCCCCTAGGTCTAGCACCGTCTGTTAAAGCCTCTATAGTTGTTGGACTGCTTTTTTGTATCATACTACTACTACTACTACTACTACTACTACTACTACTACTACTACTACTACTACTACTACTACTACTACTACTACTACTACTTCTACTACTACTACTACTACTACTACTACTACTACTACTACTACTACTACTACTACTACTACTACTACTACTACTACTACTACTACTACTACTACTACTACTACTATTACTACTACTACTACTACTACATTAACAAGTGAAGGCGCCGGAGGAACAGGAGAAGCTAAAAAGGAGCATGAAAAGCAAAGCAGGCGGAATAGGAGTAGTGCAGGACGATGAGAAATAGGATGAACGATACAGGAGAAATGGAAAGACGAACAGATGGATTAGGAATAAACACACAGGGGGCGAGCAGTAAGATTAAGAGGGGGAAGAAAAAGGAACAAGAGGAGCAGTAGGAAGGGGAGTCGCGGGAAAAGAAAGAGAGATTAGTTGGTTTCAGAGACTTTAACGTCCAGCGACATCAGCACTACATAGGCTTAATTGTGGACGGGCCCAGAGGCTGACGTCTGACAATTTTATGTGCTGCCACATACGAGATAGGGCGTGGGGACCTGCACCCCTGTCTCAGCAATTCACAGAATACTGACACTGACCCAACCAGTCACAGAGAACAAAATAAGACACACTTTTTTGACTGATTGAGGGATTCGAACCGCGAAACACTCGATCTGGAGACGAACGCTCTACCACTTGAGCCAGTTCGCTCTCCACCAAGAGAGAGAGAGAGAGAGAGAGAGAGAGAGAGGGCGATATCCCGTAAAATCAAAGCCAGTGTCACAAGTAACGTGGGGAAAATAACTTTTCTAATTAAATCACGTTCATTGGCATAGATTGTTGGTTCAGAAATTATGCGGGAAAACCTGTTAAACTAAATTTAGACAAAGCCCATCCCCAATTCTTTGTATCAGGATAACCTGTTCGTGTTACATAAAATTAATAGAAATTGAACCCTCGTTTTCATATTGTGGTACCTGTAAAAGTCATTAAAGTTTAAACACTCTTGTTTTCATAATCTGATCTAAATAGTCTCAACCCTCTTAGTCTTAGCATTCATTATGTGGATAATCTGTTTGAAAGTTTTAAAAAGATTTAATCCCATTATGTATCTAGATAACATGTTATAGATTTAAATAGTTATAGGAAAAAACCCAAAGCAGCCTCTTATTTTCATTGTGTGGAGAACCTGTTATAAGTGTTATTGTTACTCCGATATCTAAATATTGTACATAGCAGTTAACAAAAACAGCAACCTTATTTTCGTTATCTGGACAAAGCTACGATTTCTTACCATTCAATTGGCGGTTGAAAAAAAAATTAATCTCTGCTTTCTTAACGTCTATTACTCTTAGGTTCTTCTTCTTCTTCTGTGGCCATTTTCAGTTTGGCCTCCTCGATGTAAGAGGCAGTCTAAAGTACTAGTACTAGGGTTTCCAGGGAACCCCATCACTTTTGCTCCAGTGTCATATCTGAAGGCCATATTGTTTGTTTGAGATGGGAATAAGAGTGGCATGCCATGAGGACATGTTCTGGAATTTGAGGGATGTTTCCGCATTCACAGAAAGGGGTGCTGCTGATCTTTAATTTGTACATGTGTGCATTTAGTTAGCAATGTCTTGTTCTAAGTAAAAAAAAAATTGTGGTTTGCTGACATCTTGGGAGATAATGTATGTTGTCTTTTGAATACATTTTGTTCGTTCGGGTTTTCTAGGAATTTATCTTTTTCTTAATAAGTATTTTAGTTTCTTGGAATGATATTTTTGTCGATGGTTGAACTTTTGAAGAGTCTTAGGTTCCAAAGGGAGATTCCTTACGACGACGTGTTCCAAGACTAATGTCTGGCATTGTTTTACGTTCACACACATATAGGGGAGATATAAGGACTTTTGTCTCAGGCCGTCACATTAACGTATGCAATGTGTTGATTCAGACGTAAACTTTTGGGAACAAGACAGTCTGATCGTGGTTAGAACGGCTTGCTTTTCAACTGAGCTACCCCCCCCCCCTCCTTATCTACCTACATGTATTGGTGGTTGTTTTCGCGATTTATGTTAAACAACAGTTCCGGAGAACACCTGCTTCACCTGGTACAGTTATACAATGTATAGCAATATCTATCAATGTAACGTCTATGTTTCAACAGGAAAAATGGCAGAGGGGATGTTGATCTGAGGCTGGTATTCTGCTCGCTGGGAACAACTACGACAACTATTCAGTTTCAATAGCTCATGGTCCAAAAAGACCAATCTTTTTTCGGACCCATTTCTTTAGTCTCATTGTCTACAAAATGACAACCAAAAAACGCCCACATAATCAACCGTCTTTCCGGGCCGCAGCGATCTTTCGTCTTCCATTCGAACTGAAACTTCGGGTTCAATCAGCGACTATAGATCTATCTAGTGAACAGTTTCACAAAAAGAGCTCACAGTAGGGAGTTAGCGTGACTCGAGCTCATTTCTTTTTTTTTTAATGAAGGCGGTTGACCAAGCTTCTGACATAGTTTTTACTAAGGTTTAAGAAGGAAGTAAGCGCCTTAATTATCCCGACCCACATACGCAAAACCATACCTGTGAAACCTTTTTCACCATTTCACACGCTCTGGTTGAACTGTTTAATATTTATCAGCTTTTAAAAAACTATTTTTAGAAGTGTCGAGTTGTTTTTTTAGAATTCTTTTTAAGACTAGGGAGCTGATGAAATAAATGAACATTATTTTGAGTCTACTTTTGACTGCAGTTAAGGGAATTGCTCTGACTGTTGTTTCCGCCTTTCTTTCTCCTGTGCCCCCCCCCCCCCCCCCCACACACACACACATTCACACACCAACGCATCTGCCCACTCGTCCCCCTTTCCTCGACACCAGATGCGTTTTGCAACACACAGGAATCTGTAAAAAAAAAAGGTGTCATAAACATACGAAAGTTTTAGGCTGTGGCCGAGATCGCTGGAGCAACGACGTGCGTCAGTACCCAACCCTATGCTATCACGCTCCCTCACAGAGACAGATACCACAAAAGGAGCAATGGGTTTCTGACACTCTTGACTGTGCTTTTAAAGTCGATTGAAAACCTTCCAAGAGCTAGTGGAAGTGAAATACCCTCAGCAGACGCATTGGCAGTTGGGACTACCTATGATATCAGTATCACACAGCACCACACCACGTTAGTCTTGTAAAAAATATCCAAAAGTAAAATTCCAACTGGCATTAAGTTACACTTTTAAAGTAGTCTCAGTGATTGTAATATGTGTTAGATGTTGGATAAATGATGTAGTGTAATAATATTGGCATCCTTATCAGGTAGAGCCATTTTTGTGACCAACATGCATTACGTTCTGAACTTAAATGATAAGTAGCCTAACCATAAGTAGAATAACCAGCCAGCCTTAGTATGTCGCCATGTATTTGAATCTAGATCTTTAGCTATAGGGTACCGAGAATGAATCTTTGAGCATATCAGTTTTCACCAACTGCAATATTAAAGTACAAAGATATCAACTTAGATATGGGGCCGGGTATTTCTATAATAACGTAAAAGTGTAAACCACACCAGTTTTATTAACTTCATAAATTGTTTTCTATGTACAATGTGCGCAGCTTAATGTGAACTCAAATTAGAAAATGTTCTAATGCCAATGTTCAGCGGATGCCACGTATGAGGTGATGCCATTTATATTTCACTTAGCTGGATCTTTCTTACCCCCTTTTAGTTTTATAAACTAATAATAATAATAATAATAATAATAATAATAATAATAATAATAATAATAATAACAACAACAACAACAACAATAATAATAA
>RQTK01001428.1:9717-52106 GCA_003991915.1 Elysia chlorotica | reverse complement strand
AATAATAATAATAATAATAATAATAATAATAATAATAATAATAAATAGATAAATAAATAAATAAATAAATAAATAATACATTTTAAAAATAGTCTTTAAGGGGCACATAAATCGATATTTTAACAAGTTGGTGTTTTGACCTGTGTCTACTGGAGAGCGACTTGCATAACGTTGACTCTATAAATCAGATATAATAACGTCTAAAGTACAGCACACAAATTACAGTGACCTCGCCAAATGCGTTACCAACCTTGTTAATTTATTGGGAGACCGAATGTTAAGATTATTATCTACCCTGAGAAGACACTCTGTTCTTGCTGCAATTTCAGTATAACCCACAACTTGCCAGTGTGTCGACGGTGTGTCGAGCATGGAGCCTTTAATCCCCAAGGAGGTGTCCATGCTCCTGCATAGTCTCGCCGTGCTGCTGCCGCTGCTGAGTAACGTGAGCATGCTGATCATCGTGTGTCGCGTGCCCATGCTACACACCCCGAGCTTCGTGCTGCTGTCCAGCCTGGCTGCTGTGGACGTCGTGCTCGCCCTGGTTTGGAACTTCCCGTTTGAGCACATCGACTCTACACAAACTCTGTACAGCCGCCTCATACACCCGGGCTCCGGGGCCTGCACGGTCATAGGCATTGTCTGGCAGGTAAATACAGGCGAATGGGACCATAGTGACTATGGCGAGGATGACTGGTGCATAATACAATATTGAATGGCTTTGTTTACTATGGTTAGTTTAATTGAAATACACAACCATTTTATTGCACTAGAAAACAATCCAACAGAATAAAATGGATTTAATGTTACGTCTAGGGATCCAACGTTTTCGTAACTTTCACGCAAAACATGCATTTGGAACTGTCGTAACATATATGGGGAACACTTACTTTGATTCGTCGGAAAAAGACTAAAATTTATACTTTCTTTATTCTGTTTAAATGCCCTTTTAAAGCTTTTGTTAGGGGAATCAATTAAAGAAGGTGAACGATCAACACAAAAATGTCTTACTGTTGTATTGCATTGCGCTAACTGATACGGTTCAGTAAATAATACATGTTAAAGTTATTGACAATGGATGTTTAAAACATATTTTAATTATTCATAATTGACAGAACTATACATTAATTATTAGTTCTATAATAACTATCACTATAATTTCTATAATATTTATTATGAAAGCTTTGGCAAATTACACCATCCAATCATGTTGCTTGTAAGAATAATAATTAAAACTATAGGGGACAACCCCTTAGTTCATTTCGTGTCAAACCTGATATTATTGTTATCTTCCATTTCAGACGGCGGTGTCCATGTCTGCGCTACTCCAGGCAACCATAGCCTGCGACCGATACCTGTTCATCGTGCACCCGTTCAAGTACCAGCGATTCATCACGCCCACCCGGGCCGCGGGATGCTGCGCCGTCATCTTTGCTGTTTCCGTATCTCTACCTGTTTTTATCTTCATAAGTGACGCGTCATACCAGTTGGAAGCGCCCACGAAAACGTGCATTCAGTCCAACGTGTGGCCAATTTTGTTTCTAACCCTTGTCTTGTTGCCTGCGGCTTCCGTAGTTGCGTTCTCTTCACAGCGTATCTGGGTTCTCTACTCACGAATGCTGCAGCAGATAGACCTGATGCAAGAGTGCACCCCCACGCCCACGGCTTGTCTCGAGGAGCTGAGCGGGAGGTCGCAGTGTTGTGGACAGATTGTATCCAACAAGGCGTCTTGCCTTGACGCACACGTGGGAGAGCGTTTAGCGCAAGCATTACAAGAGGATAGACGAACAACTCTAAAGAATGTCATACAGTCTGTTATCATGCGTAACAGAGCTTTAAATAGATGGAAACTGAAGCGGCGTGTACACCCCTGTTCAAAAACTGACCTCAACCCGGCAGCGCCCACAGTGATGATCACTGTGTGTGAGAAGGGAGGGGACGGGCTGCCCAGAGCCACATCAGGACTGCCCGTCCCACACATTGAACGCGCTCTGAAAGATTCCGATTGGCACAGCGGGCAGGGACTAACGCCTGTGGACACGCCCATCTACACGATCTCGTCGCCGTCACCGTTCGGGGCTCGCAGTGCGGAGGGAGCCAAGTCTCCGTGGAGCACATGCTCTTCTCTAGGTCCAATGTCAAGGTCGACTTCCGACGCAGGGAAATCCCCACGCTATCTGTCTCCATACCCGCCGCAGTCGCGCCGAAATTCCATCATCTCTGACGATTTTTCTAGGTCTCGCCCGTCCTCCGCCTGTTCAGAGTCAGAGGGCTCTATGTTTCACCGGCTTTCGCTCAGCTCTGGGCCTGTAGGCTGCAGCTACTCGTCATCGGACACGTTCCCTCTGTCGTCTGCTATCCGGTCGTCCTGTCCGGTGAGCTCTTTGCATGGGCGGCACTCCACACACTCGCCCCTGGGAGACCCAGAGGACATTCTTACCCGTGGATCCAACACAATCTCAGCCCTGCTCAATGCGCTCATGGTAAAACCAGAAATGTTTCATGCCCGGTCTAGCTGCACCAGAGAGAGCAGTTCTTTATCTTTCGGCCCTAACACGAAGAAGAGGAAAATTACAGTCGCTGCTCTACGTTGGGCCTCTGTGGGAAACCCCGTTATTTCTTGGATGATGGCCCTCCAATCAGACCGCGAGGACGCTTCGACTCTCCCAACGAATAGGCCAACTACCCCTATAACAGACCACGCCTTCTCCGAGAACTGCCCAATCCTAATCCATGACCCAAATGGCGCCGTTAGTGCCACTGAGCCATCTTTCTGGGTCAGAGCTAGAGAATCAATCGCAGCTAAATGCAGCCAGGCTAAAGCCCTACTCCTGCTCTGGGGCCCGCTGTTACTTATAGTTGTGAGTTTCCTGCCCCTCTCCATAGCTCTCACCATCTGGGAGTCCGGAGTGAGGGGCCACCTGGCCGCGCAGTGCGTGTATATCGTGTGCTGCCTAACATACATGATCGTGCCCTCCCTGGCCTCGATGCTGCTCTGTCTTTCTAACAAACCGTACCGGAGAGTTCTGCTTAAGTATGTCTGTTGCCTTAAAAAGAAGAAAGATAGACACACCTTCTAAATTCAACCTATAGATATAGGCGTCTTTAAAAACTTAAAATGTACGATGTCGTCGCAGTATACAACTCGTCGGGCGCATTATCTTAAGACAAGTTGTAAGCTTATGTCTACGTTGTACAAACAAACCCTGGTAATTAATTTGAGAATTACAGTGGACATTGCACAAGCCAATACTTCTTATGCCGATTTATGCTTGACGGAATCTTTTTTTTTTTCCTTCTGGAAACGCTCAACCTTTTCCGGGAATTACAAATGAGACAACGTCTACAAAGACAGAATGCCAGGCGCCGTAACCAGCATGTGGCTTTTAAGCTTTTCAGACATGTTGTCCAGTATGCAAACTAGTGTTGTTGCTTAGGTACTTTTACGCTGTGTGCTTTACCTTGCTCGAACACACTGTAGTCCAATATTTTACTCACATACAATCATCTATTCATATCTTATCTATATTTCCTAATATGATAAATATTATTGTTGATTTTGTGATACGATTTTCTTTAACGTCACTGATATAAATCTCTGTCTTGTTTTACTTTGTGCTTAGTTTGTATTTTTTTGGTTCTCCGTCATAACTTTTTTAAATTCTTGTTTATTATTTATTACTTTTTGTTAGTCTCTGTATCTCTGTACTTTGCTTTTTATTACAAAAAAAATTGTTGCAATGTTTATTTTTAAAGCTAAGCTAATCGGGCACATTCTATTGTTGAACATTCTCACAACCAATCGAGAAATAAACTCTAATCTACCAACAGTCATGGCTGTCTTTGACCCTTTTTATTTATGTCCATTAAACACAGACATTATATTGGCATGCTGCAAACTTTCGAATCATACAATTTGTGACACAATATCGGAAGCGAGAGACAGCTTACAACGACCGATTAGTCTGCAAAACCCACTCTCTCGTTCCTTTTTGTCTCATTACAACTACACACATCTGCTTGGTTTATTTTTTCCTTTGACTAGATCTAGATTACATATCCACCAACTCGTCTGTATGTGTGCGAACATCATAATTTTAGGAAACTTTCAACTTTTAATTGGTAGATTAGAATGAGTGGGCGGTTGGTCTTGGGTATGATTGTATCGGGCTAGTACAACGGTTCGCAACACGTACACACAGTCAAACAAAATAAAAGTCAGAGTACATTAATTGCACCAGGAATCATGAATGGTAAGGTCACAAGGAGCAACTAGAGCAGCCATGCCATTGGTTGGCGATAACAGTAATCTCACTATTATTATTTAAGAGTCAACCATTAAACTTATAATTAAATTAAAAGAAAACAAAACACTTCCTATTTATTTAAGTTGGAGGGGAAGCAGTATTCATTTTTAACTAACTTAAAGCTAAGCCAATCTGGTATATTCTGCAAATATACATTGTCTCAAGTACATGTAATCGAAAAATAAACACTCGGGGCCGTATGTAAAACGTAGCGATAGCTTACGACTCGACGTAATCCTTCTTTGTCGCATATTCTTAAGGAGTTGTAGGCTGCCGCAACGTTGTACTTACGACACTAGTCTTATAACAGCAACACTAACAGCACAAACTAATATGATGCGTTCTGTTGCAGTCTTACACTAGCGAAGGTGCCCAAGATTTCCTGAAAACGTTCATACGGAGAATGGGATACCAGCTCGTTATTCTACAGCACCACTAACTGAGTTATCTGGCTTCGAACATAGGTAACATCTGGACTCAATTTCTAAGCGATCAATTTAGCAAGTCAACCAAGGGTTTTAGTATTATTATTGCAATTAAATAACGTCCATTTCCTGAATAGAGTTGGCTAATCGGAACATGTCGGTGTGCCTGTACTTGGATCGGATCGAGATCACATGTACCTGTTCCGATACCGGTTACAGTAGCTAACAGTCTATAGGCCTACGTACATCTTACATTATCCGCGGTTAAAACGCGTGCATTGATAATAACAAAAAAGCATACGATTGACCAATAACTGCTTTTATCAATAACCACACTTCCGGTAATTGCTGAGGTACCTGTTCCGTCCTTCATGAGACTAGATATTAACTTATGAAGTTATTTCGAACCAAGAGCAATAGCTTAACAGAGACATTGCAATAGGCCACAGCCTCCTGAAGTCACCAAATGGGCCAAAGTGGACACACTTTTTGTGTAGCCAAAACCCTCATAGTGTGGTATGACTGGCCACCCGAATATGATTTGGGTAGACTAAATTCAGCAATACGCAACGCAGAGCAGGTGAATGGTGCCAGACAGCTATCATTCTACAGAACTATGTCAGTGATCGCTATTGGACCCAATGAGAATTGAAATAGTGCGGGAGTAGCCGAGAAAGCGTCACTTGATGCCTGAGTCTCCGAGATAGCGGTCGCCTTTCCAACTCCTCTTCCACAGTGTTACCAGGCGTTCTTATTTTTCAATTGCTTTCCTGGTGTTTAACTGGTAAACTCTTCTTTATTTTAACAGTGTATTACTTCATTTATCGGTAAGTAGGCATACCTAGGCAATATTTTATTGAAGAAACCAGTTATTTACTGTTTTTAAAATGACTAGATTGTAACCCGATTTTAGTGGATGCATTCAACGATACAAGCGATATTTCCTCTATTTTAATGGTAAGTCCGAGGCCCGAACTCAAGGTCTTAGAACCTAGCCCGACTGTACTTCAGTTTGATCCAAGAAAAATAGAAAAATGGCGATCGAAGTAAGCATTTCCCAGAGATGTTGGAAAACCAATTAACATGAATATTTAATTGGAAATTTTTACTTTTTTTTTTAAACGCATCCAAAACAAAACTAAAGGCTCAGAAAGTTTCAAATCCATTGGAGCAGTAATTTCAGTGCCAGAGCGAACACAAAAATTATGCTTTTTTTCTTATTATATTAGTTTGCTAATTAAATTCACGGTTTTTTTTTTTTAATAAATTAAATGTATGACATTATAAAACTGTGTATTCCCTTTAAATAGTTTGTTTTATTAAATTATTGCTTTCATAATCACATGTCTACTACATAATTTGCCGCACTGTATGTAGTACAAAGAGAAACGGTTTGTTAACGTCAACATTTAAATATATTCTATATAGACCTGTATTTGTGACCATTTTCTCCTACTGTTCCGCCTCCCCTGAAACACAATTTTTTTCTTTTAATTTTATCTCTTTTGAAGCAATAGAACCATGCGAATGAAATGTCAAAAATTATAGTGTTTTTTTTCTATTATTTTTTTTAAAAATTAAAGACTCAATTACAAAAATTAGAAACACATACATCTGCAGGGATTGCATAACATACTACATGTAATGTATCGTTGTTACTGCCATAAAAGATAGCAATATATAACAACCTGCATGATGTGCAGTGAAACACTGATGATATGAAGATGATGTCCTCGCCCAAAGTGAACACATACTACATAACTGCTTTTTGTTACAGGCGAATAAATCTGTTCTTTCTTTTATTCATTGCATAAGTGTGCCTTACCCCATTACTGTAAGTTCTACCCAACAGACTTTGATAATGAAAATTCTTTAGAGGATCTTAGTCTTAACCCATTCTCCTGAGTCCCCTGTTGCAGAGGGTGTTGATGTTTGGACATAAACAATGAGTTCAGAACATCATTATTCCTGTTGTGTTTTGACATTTTCATTTTATAAATGATTTTAGACTTTTTAAATTTAACCTCCTTAACTTATTTACAGAGATTTTTATGGATTTCGTATGTTTTCTAACCATTGATGCCTTTTGCCTTTTAATATATACATCTACACTAATAAATACATATGTCCTTTCATAGTGTGTATTTATGCATTTCATTCCAATGAGCATGTTGGTTTCCTATTTTATCAAAAGGGATGGATGGGAGTGAACCCTCTCATCTGACACAAAGGAGGCCTGTATGCTGATTTGACTATAGTTGAATAAAAAGGCTCACATTCTTGTCACTCAAAAAAAAAAAAAAAAAGATGCATAACGCAGAGATAGAACAGAATATTGTGGTCATTTTATTCTCTGTTGAGAAGCTACTTGTGGTCATCAGTATAACACAGAACCTGTTAGAGATATTCTCAAGACAACAAAAATGAGGAAATTAATGAAGATAGTCTGAGTACACAGAAATGGCTAATATCAATTAATGAGAAGAGATAAGTAAGTACCAAGTTAATGGCAACCATATAAAATATATTAAATACCTTTGCAGCAAAATACTTGCCTCTACATGTCAGTTAACTATTTATGGAGTCTGTAAAGACCATCAAATTAAGAACACATTTTTGGTCAGAATGAACGTCTAGGGAGCCAGAGTAAATTCTGCGCAGCTCTAGCAAGAGGTAATCGCTACAAATAATGTTGTGTGTTGGTGATATTCTTTGAGAAATCAATACAACAAAACAAATATTGAAGACCCCACCAATTGTGTCCTTTTTCAAAGTTACATGGACAGTTACAGTTTACTACATGTAATAAATATATTTCTTTAATCGAGAGAAAAAGAAAGAGCTTCATCATAAAACAAAGATAATTGTAAAAGATAAACAGCATAACAATTAAGAGACCTCTTCCCAAGTATTTTGGCAAGGTAGCCACATCATCATATGAACATGCAACATAGTTTCAATCACAACAGGAAAAAAAACTTAAATAAATATTTTTAAATTATCTATATAATTTTGTATAATAGTTTCCTTTATCACGGTGGAAAAATAACCACAAGACAAAGAGGTCTACATTTGTCCATTTTTTCTCTCAACAATAATATATTTCGTAGAGATTGCACTGTCTGTTTGTTCACCAAGTATGCCTACCGTTCATCAACAGGCAGGTTTGATTAATAATCAACTTGGTCTGTGCTTCACTAGTTGCACTCAGCTATGTCTGCACAGGCAGTGTGGCTTAGCTGTACGCTCTCTGCTGAGGGTCGCATATGAGCAGATAATCTCAGCCTTATATCTCTGAGAGCAGGTTCGCTACGACTCAAACCATGTGTGCCCAACCAGCAGACCACAGTTGGCTAGAGCCTGGTCCTATCCAGCAGGCTTGGCATGGTTCGGTCCGGCCTAGAGTCTTGGCGGTGGCCAGTGTCAAGTTGAGTTGAGTTGGTTGCTTAACATCCACCGTCAAAACTATACATGTATAGATTATAGTGGGCCAGTGTCAAGGTCAGGTGTTTAAACGGGAGGAGAGAGGGATGGACATTAGGGGGAGATGGCATTTCTCTGTCTGGAACTTAACCCACTCAGTCCTGGACCGTCTCGTCCTCTGTTTGTGTCAAACCAGACCCTGAGCTCACCAACAAGCACCACAGCAGCAGCAGCAAAATCTAGAACAAAAAAAACCCCAGCAACTACAGACTGACAAAGATTATTTCCTTAACACCTAGAGAAAGCTGGTACAATCTAACGACCCTTTTAAAATTATATCTCAATTAAAAAGAATAAAGAACCAGACCTTAGTTTGGATGTTTGACACAAAAAATTTGAGGACTACAACTTGCCTAGAACTACACTACAAACGACAAACTACAAGCCAACCTTTCACCAGGGGATAAACTGACCATAACATCGTGTACATTTATTGCAAGCTTGACAGTATGAGGGTAAACACCAAAGCCAGAGAACTAAAGGCAGACAGTTTTATATATCACTGTGTACATGCAAATGCATCAGAAAATCAAACCATACATGTTAAATTACGTATATAGAGAAAGAGATAAAAAGAGAAACTCTAAACCACATTTAACTGCTCCAGCATGCGTATAGACAACTGAATAAAAAGTTACCATCACCGTATTAACCAAAGGATGACAATTCAAAACCCAAATCATTTCCTTCTGTTTTGTATTTTCATTGGAGCATGGTAGAAACCAATACCAAATAGTGTATACTAGTAGCTGTTTATTACAAATTCATTAAAAAAACAAAAGTGGCCCTTCCATTAAGAATCTGAGTGGCAATTTTACATTGTCCTGTTAAAACTGGTTACGGTTTGTCTTTTCGACTTCTTTCAGTTTCTTTTGTTTTTAATGATTTTCATTCCTGGCTACAATGATCAGAACACATGCAGCCATATTTAGTTCTGAAGCCTTCTTCAATAGACCTGTTTTAGTTTACCAAATCTATTTTTAAAACTAGAAATTACAGTCCCCCCTGCATTTATGCATAGCTAATAAAAACACCTGGCGCAGTCACACGACTGCCTGAGAGCTCTCTGTGATGCGCTATGCTGCATCAACTGTACTGTGCGTTTAAAAAGAAGCACACAAATAATATTCCAGGCTATGAGTTGAAGGTTAATTTAAAAAAAACACCTGAATAAGCGCATTTCAAAGATAATGTCTTTCAATTAAAGAGTTATTTTTTTTAGATCCAAGGTCTAGATCCAGGACCTGGAACCTAGAGATGTAGATCTAGATTAGATCTTGATTTCTAGACTCCAATTTATCTAGTCTAGACCAAAGTATAATATTCTAAAGTTAGGA
Source organism: Elysia chlorotica (assembly GCA_003991915.1). NCBI lineage: Eukaryota > Metazoa > Mollusca > Gastropoda > Plakobranchidae > Elysia > Elysia chlorotica. The sequence continues at coordinate 42,554 of RQTK01001428.1, read as the reverse complement.
GTCAAAACATAAATTCTAGCTCAATGATGATTTAATACATCAATTTAAAACATAATATAGCCAGCTCCTTTGCTTGGTTTAATGAAAAGAAAACTAGTGATGTTTGGTGAACACCCTCGGCACTGAAAGAGGATGAGTTTTTTTTTTTTACCTAAAACATTTTTTATGTAAAAAAAAAAACTTGCAATCTTATTTTCATAAAATCCTGATCTTCCTCTCTTCAATGCTTGATAAAACCAAAAGTCATGGAAGTAATAATTATGCTAAACGTTTTTGTGACGCAAATCAGCAGTATTGCTGTAACCCGCAGTGCTATTTGAGAATACATTGCCCCCCACATCTATAAATAACTGAGGGGCTGTCCCACAATTGTTATACAAAACAGGTATAGAGTGAAATATCTACTTCCACTAAGAGCCACGTGTGAAATTAAAAAATAATGAATGAAAAAAACATGAAAAACTACGCCCAAACTATCGTGATAACCAGAAAAACTATCTCTCATTCAGCAGAAGAGAAATGGAATCATGCAAGTGCTTATAAAGACTGAAAATAAAAAAAACAACAATAAACCAAAATTAGAATTAGTGAAGTTTGGAAGAACACATAGATAGAGAGATATTCCCGTCACTACTCTACCACCTCAAAAATTACTCTCCAAAGTTCATCAACTTTAAAAAGAAATTGAGCCTGAAGCTGGTTTTTGTTTATATATATTAAAAAAAACAACCCAATAACATAGGTAAAAATTTAACCCTATTTCAAAAGAATTTTGGAAATAAACCTCAACAATAAATTTAAGAAGGAACTAGCAATTCAAGGGGCGGTTGAGAGTGACAACCTCTCTCTCTCTCTCTAGTCACCAAATGAAGCGCCAGCCACAAATGCCAACCAAGCCTAACAACTACAAGAAATACTTCCTCTAAAGTCCAAATTAGACCAAAATCAATATGAGATCCTTGCCAGTTTCCTACTAATGATATTACAAAGATAATAAAATGATTGAATACAATTGATTGTCCATTTGATAAAAAAAGAGAATAATTTAAATTTTCATAATGAAGGTCATACAAACTTCATAACTCCAAAAGGTTTCTTGTTAATCTTTCCGCCACAAGACGTTATTTTCACCAGAAGGAGGAAAATGTACAACATATTGCTAGGTCTAAATGAAACTCAATACATCCCCAATTTGGTTTCCACATTAAAAAAACCTGTAGGCTTACTCTCTAAACTTTTAAGACTATAAACGAGGTACAAAATAACTATAAGAGGTACAAAATTTAAAACGTTCCTAATTTGTTTCGCCTTTAAATTCCATTGATAAGTTAGCTAGAAGTAACTGTAGAATTCCATACCGTCCATATCAACAGTACAAGAAAAAAACTATTTTGAAATCATGATGAGGGGATCTCATTAATTCAGTGATTGGATTTCTGCACTGGGCGTCCGGCGGTGAGCTCATTGTCCAGTAAGACAGTCAGTGGTCAGGGGTCAGTGGGCTTCAGCATCATTACAAAAGAACAAAATGAATTATCTGGGGGAGGCAATTTCAAGGGTTCATTATTTTGCCTAAACAAAATTACACATACATGGAGTTTTTGCTGTGGTTTTTTTCTCCACAGTTTGAGATTTTTAATAGCAAATTAACAAAACAAAAAAATCAATTTATGTGGAAATTTTGTCCACAAAAAAAAAAACAAACAAAAAACTCCTAAAAAATGAATAAATAGATTTTTTTTAAAAAAACAGGGTCATGGAGCAAATGGGGTAGATTTGAAAATGTGTCCCAGTAATAAACATTTCTGATAGGGGAGGAAGCGCCTGAGGATACTTCTCAACACTCAAGCTAGAGCTGCCTGCAAGAGAACACAGAAAGAGAGAAAAATAATTAAATTACACATTTTTGGAAAGCTGGATTAAAAAGATGGTGCTTAGGTTCTATTTTGTTTAATTCTTAGTTTCTACAAAAATTTGAAATGAATATAACAAAGAGAACCAAGCAAATATCATTTCAGAAAATCTTACTTGATAGATTTTTATTTTCTTTGTTTTAAAAAAAAATGTTTAAAAAAATGTTGCAAAATAATTATGAATGTGTTGCCGTTAAGCTGATATTGAAGCAAGCATAAGAATACAGGTTATTAACAAATAATATATATCATTCACAAATCACAGGTGGATTCCCTTATCAAATCTCTAGTGTCCGACAGAAACAACGGTTTTGTTTTACTAAAACAAAACCGTTGTTTCTGTCGGACACTAGAGAATTTAGGGAAAAGTGAACTGTACGACATTTTCTTCGCATCAATTAAAATAAATAAATCACTGCCCTAACCACTTGACAGGATGGCTTACTAAGTAGCCAATCATGGGTGAAAGTACCCAGCACTTACTTGGCCTGCAATATGGGACTGATCTAATTGCCTGGCCTGCATGTTGTACTTTAATATGTTAAAGATTAGCATGTTGATATGCTGTCAAGACGAGAATTGTTTTGCAGTGCTCTGCCTTTATCAATGTGGTCTTGGCGATTGGCATGTTTAAGTAACACTGCACCACTTCTTAAATTCTATTCCTCTGTTGCATCTTTCATCCAACCAATGCCAATGCCAATGATTTCTAACCCCCTTTTCAAGTTCTACAACAGTTGAGAAGTTGTCAATTATTTCCATTGCTCCAACCAAATAATAGACCTAGAGATCGGGTTAAGAATTCAGTCGTAGATCTAGAGATCGAGTGTCTATTTAAAATCCAGGTGTAGATCTAGAGATCGAGTGTCTATTTAAAATCCAGGTGCAGATCTAGAGATCGAGTGTCTATTTAAAATTCTGGTGAGTGTCTATTTAAAATCCAGGTGTAGATCTAGAGATCGAGTGTCTATTTAAAATCCAGGTGCAGATCTAGAGATCGAGTGTCTATTTAAAATTCTGGTTAGTGTCTATTTAAAATGCAGGCATAGATCTAGAGATCGGCTGTATATTAAGAATGCAGGTGTAGGTGTAAATATTGCGCCTTTCATTCACTAAAAATACGTTAGAATACTCAGGCCGACTAACACAAAGACTTGACAAAATGTAAACAAAGTGTAGTTTCAGTTTCACTTTCTCCGTTATGGATGTTTCATCCATGACCAATCGCGAGTCGAGTAGGCTAGGCCTAGGGCTACCTTTACTAAAAAAAAGTAATAGGCCCTAGGCCTAATGTTAGAAAACAAAGACAGCCAATGTCAAAGAGTTGACGAAATGTAAAGAAGCTGTAGTTTCAGTTTCACTTTCGCCGTCAATCGCAACACGAGTAAGGGCCGGGTAAGGCCGGGTTCGAAATTCGGACTCGACTCGATAACGGGTCGGGCCGCGGTTTTCAAATCAGGAATCGGTAATCGGAGCGGACAATTTAGCGATATTTCGTGGGAAGAAATTCTCCAAAATAAAAAGAGCCGGCGGATTTCACGTTCGGAAAACCGATGGCCGGCATCGCCGGCTACAGCAGGCAAACTTTCACCCATGTAGCCAATTACTACAAAACTTGGCATCAAGTTACAACTACCCTTGCTATTTAACTTGAAGCCTATCCTGCAATTAAGTTACCATTTTACATTATGACCAACTTTCCATCAAGTTACCGCACCCCTAGCAAACACTACTTGACACTTAGACTAGCAGTCACTGAGGTGTACCTGCATGGAGGCGTAGGTGCAGTTGGAGCGCTGACAGACCGGGTCCTCTTTGAAGAGGATGGGCAGACTGAGGGGCTTCTTACACGCCTCACACTTCTCTGGACAGGTCTGGCCATAGAGCTCCAGACCGGTCTCCTGGAGGGAATAGAAGCAAATGTAAAGAATAAATTTGGAGTGGGGCGACATGGTAAAGTGTGGAGTTCTGTTCATCATTCATTAGCATTACTGTTGTTGTTCTTCCTTTTCTTTTTCTTCTTCTTCTTATTATTATTATCATCATCATCACCATGACTCTTCTTCTTTTTCTTGTTATTATAATCATTATTATTATTATTATTATTATTATTATTATTATTATTATTGTTATTATTATTAATATGATTGTCATAATTCTTCTTCTTCTCCTTATTGTTGTCATCGACGTTCGTTTTATTGTTAGTATGAGTATGATTATTATTATTATGTCATCATCATTATTATTATGATTGTAATTATTTTTAATGGTATTTTATTATATTATTATTTAAGAACAAATTTGAATTATTTGTCCATACCTTCCAGAGGGAGGAAAGAATGTCCACAAACTCGTCCATCATTTCGAATGTGTGGTGCGGGGTCGGAGCGACACGAAGCCTCTCGGAGCCGACAGCAACAGTGGGGTAATTGATGGACTGGACGTAGATGCCATGCTTGTAGATCAGGTCGTCAGACAGCTGGGTGCACTTCTGTGCATCTCCAACCTACAGGCGGCAATTAAAATGTAAAAAAAAAAAAAAATTATGACACAGGTTAAAAAGAAAAAAATCTCGGTGTCTCAGATTTTTTAATAAATCACCTTCCCAACACAACTAGCATGTTGTGAGCCTGCCTCCCAAGATAAACATGTTGGAACACACCAACACAAATAGCTTGTCTAATTGTCTAAACCCCCCTCCCAACACAACAAACAGCTTGTGAACCAACATGACCAGTTGTGAGACTTAGCTTGTGAACCAACATGACCAGTTGTGAGACTTACGATGATGGGGATGATGTGGCTGGGGCTATGGCTGGCGGGGAGTCCGACGCTCACCAGCTTCTCCCTCAGGTACTTCACATTACGTTGCTGCCGGGCTCGCAGTTCTCTCCCCTCATCGGTGGCCAAAACCTGAACCGGGTAGTTAATGATACACACATGATTGATAATTGTTGTAAACTGCAGTTATCTACCTACCATAAATTAATAAAAGATAAAGCAGTCACCAAATTGAACTAACGGACAAGGGCATTTTTAAATATAAACATTAGTTCTCTGTAACAACTCCAATTCCTGATTCCAGGACAAATTATTATTGAACATATCCTTGTAAATGTTAATTTCATATTATAAATAGCCAGTTGATAGACGTATCCATCTTGGATACTTACCCACCTTTTAAAAGATTTTCGTTTTTTTTAAATGTTTCAGTATATATCCATAGCAAGCAAACAAGTTAAAAAAAAATTTTGGTGAAATCTACAAGAAAAAAATTCTTTGCAGTTGCCAAAACATTGAGCTTGGAAAAAAAAAGAAAATCAAACACAACCAACAAAAACTTCAACACATCTTACCAATGCCCATAGCTTTTTTAAAGGATTAACCTTATTCACATAACATGATTTAAGGCCTATTCCTTGTGTCCCACTGTTTGGGGACATTTTCAAAAATTTATAAAAGGTAAGAGCTATCATTTTTATTGTTTCAAGATAGCTGTTCAGCTGCAGTACAAAGAAGTGCTAGCACAAGAGCATATCAATGTGCACAACTTGTGTGTGGCATGATCGGAAAAATGTAAGTAAGACTAGACAAGGAAACTCACATCAATGGAAGCCATGGCGCCACACAGAACGGTCGGGGGCAGGGACGTGGTGAAGATGAAACCGGCGCCAAAGCTGCGTATCATGTCTATAAGCTTGGCCGAGCCGACCACGTAGCCTCCCATGTTGCCGTACGCTTTACCTGGTACATAGTGTATGAATATTAGAAATATAGCAATACATACAGAGTGTGAATATTAAAAATATAACGATACATAAGTGAATGTTAGAAATATATATACTACATAATCTAGAAATCCCTAGTGTAATAGCTTAAAAAAAAATTTAAATTACATACAAAATTTAAGATTGAGCTTTTACGCAAACCCCCCCCTAAAAAAATCACACATACTCTACATAACTCAATATTTTACGATGAACTGAATCTTTTTTCTAACTCAATTGCTTAGAGAAGAAGAACTCTGGAGATTAACTTGGGTATGAGCAGTGCTCATTCTAATTGTTTGGCCAAAACATTTACAAAATAGACAGCATGCTCAATAATGTAGATAGAAATTTGCAAAAAAGTGTCCCAGTGGAATATATCATCAGATATGTTGGTTTCTTAACATCCAACATCAGCAGTAAGGCTATCTCCGTCCAGGCAGATCTCAATACTGCAATCTCAAAGTAACAGTAATCTCTACAGTAACACAGAGACAGTGCAGGAAAACTGCAACTCCTGTCTCAGCTGGTAATATTATACTAACACAGACACAACCAGTAGTGAGGAAATCGAACAAGTAAATATTTTCAAACTGATTTTTGAACTGCAGACCAATCTTTCTACCACTTGCTGGAGAGAGAGAGAGAGAGAGAGAGAGAGAGAGAGAGAGAGAGAGAGCACAGTGTCCACCTACCAAGAGTGCCAGAGATAATGTCCATCTTGTCCATACAATTGTCCTTCTCTCCGACGCCTGCACCATGTTCCCCGTAGAGCCCAACAGCGTGCACCTCGTCCACAAAGGTCAGAGCCCCGTAGCGGTGCGCCACGTCACACATTTCAACTGTCGGGCAGATGGAGCCTGAGGGAGGGACGGAAAGAAAATACTGATGGATTAGCCGAGAGGATAATTAAAAAATAATAATAATACAGATTATAGAGCACGAAATCCAATAAACTCAGCTCATGGCGCTTTTACACATTAAAAAAGGAGAAGTGGGTGGGGGAGAATAAGGGAAAAGCCAGTAATTACCCTTTTCCCAGCAGGTAATCACAGTTAAACTTTTAAAATTTTAAATAGCTGTGGGTGTGGTACGTTTCCTTTTTTACATGCTCCTGTGTGTCTCTTGACTGAAAGGGTTATGTGTTTGAACCTTAGTACCTCCAATTGAAAGTTTGACAATACAGAAATGAAAATATCAGCTGAGGATCGAACCTCTGACCTCCTACTCGTCAATCCAGAGCACTAATGTTACTGTTAGAGACATCTGGCATCTTATATTGCTAAAAATGCAACCTTCAAATTAATATTATGTCCCATATGTTTCCTACAGAGAAGGGGTTGGGTATAAAAAGAGCGGTGACGTCAAAGACTTGAACCTTGGACCTCCTGCTCCTCAACCCGAGCACTGGGGACTTGAGCTATCTTTACGCCTGTACTAAGCCAATGTTAACAATATTGAAATTTAATCAGATCTACATCCCTGAAATTCTAGAAAAATATCAGACCAGATTTTCGGACACCTGCCGAGTATCACACTATCTGCTTGCAAACGCAAGCCACGACAGACGCAGATATCGTGAGGTGGTAATGATCAAAGATTATCAAGCTAAGCACCGGCAGTTACAGTACGCGTCGGCCTACTATCCATTTAATTTCAGTACAGTGTAAAAGTGAACCAATTACAAGCCCTCAGTCACATCAACAGAACACAGTGGAGTTCAACATGCAATGTGGGCAAAGTCTGTTTCACATCAGTGTGTGTGTGTGTGTCTGTCTATCTTTGTGTCTCGTGGGGAGGCTTCTGACATTTCTATGTGAATCAGTCAAAGCATGGCTTTCAACACCATCTTCCCCTACATCAATGATCCAACCGTCTTTATATACAAGGACTAAACAATGCCACTGCCAAGTTTCCCAAGATCTCTTCTGGGGGTATCTTGCTCCTACCTCAGCCCTTTCCTTTTAGAGATTCAAGATATCAATCATATATATAACCGTCATAATGTGATTGGGAAGCTGAGAATCCTCCAAACTGTTCATTGATTTCATTGGTTGACATTTTAAAAGCCTGTACACCCATTCAAGAGTTTCTTGTGTGACAGTAAAATGAGGAACAAAGGATGAATGAAGGCCCACTACCAATGCCATTTGGTCTACACCCCACAGTGCCCAGTTAGGAGGTGCTAAGTCAAGGAAGTAACCGTGAGTGGAACCAGTAGTTTTTTCACAGCAAGGTAGTCAACTGACGCGCCACGCTTTATGGATTAAAAGTCACTTTTTAGTGTAGACCCACCGTCCATGGAGTGCACCGTCTCAAAGGCCACGACCTTGGGCAGGCTCGGGTCCACACTCCTTAGCAGCTCCTCCAGGTGGTCGGGGTCATTGTGACGGAACACATGTTTCTGGGCCATGCTGGTTCGAATCCCTTGGATCATCGAAGCGTGGTTGCCGGCGTCAGAGAAGAAATGCATGCCTGGGGGAGAGAAATTAAAAAACAAAATTGTTAATTAGTTTACAGTGCACTCCACTTGTATTGATCTCTGATGGGTTGATTTTTATTTCTGTTTATCCTTGATCTCCAAGTCTTCTTTCTCTTTGTTTTTTTCAATGAATATGTTGATCTTCGGATGTATTGATCTTAATTTTAGTCCCTCAGTGATATCAACTTATCAGTAGTTGACTGTGTTATAAATTACCCAGTCAACCATAAAAGAAAATCCCAGGGCTGTTGATTTGTTTTAGATCTGCTGTGTTTACCCAAGAAGAAGCTTAAACCGAGAGGAGCACCAGATGCGATTTGAACCTTAGACCTTACTTTTTTAGTCCAGAGGGCTGACTTATTGAGCAATAGTACTACTGCCTGAGCAAAGAAAAATGCAACACTACAGCCCCGTATTTGGTTTCAAATTTTCATGAAGATGAAATTAATACAGCAAGCGGATTTCAAACAGAATTTGGTGATGTGAAATAACCAACAACTAGATCTAACAGATCACCAAACTGTTTTTAAAATTTTCTTCCAATATTTTTTGACAGACTGTTTTTATCAAATTGTCAAAATATGTAGAAGTCTGACATGAAAACATATAATTATAATAATAAAGTTCAATACCTCAGGATTAAAGCAATTTAAGTCTCCTGTGAACATTAAACAAAAAGTTGGCTAAACAAATAAAAAAATTTCTCTGCAAGTTTATTATTTTTTAATTGTGATATCTCTAGATGCAGTTAAGATAATTATATTAATGAAGTCTGATGTGTAATGCTCAAAAACTCAACAGGAGAAAGAGATAATGCCAAAACTAAAAATGTTCCACTGGGAAAATTTGACAGGGTAGTTCCTGAGCTCACAAACTCCCCCATGCATGCTTGTTTGTTGCTTAGCATCCACAGACAGCTCTATAAAGGCTATATTGTGGAAGGGTCCCAAGACTAACTTTTGAAAACTATACATGTTGCCACAGATAGTCAGAGCGTCGATACCAGGATTCTGTCTCAGCCAATCATATATACTCTACTAGGAACATCCTGATTGGGAGACCAACACTGTACTACATGCACCAGTGCGCCACCCACCCTCCCCCACACACATTACACAAGTGGCTCCTCACCAGGCAAGTGTTTGCCCAGCGTGAACAGTGTGGTGTCGTTGGCGACGTAGCACGAGGAGAAGATGAGCCCGGCCTCCTTCTGGTGTAGCCTGGCCAGCCGCTCCTCCAGGTTCACGTGCAGGGGCGAGTTGCCCGAGATGTTCCGAGTCCCGCCTGCACCAGCGCCATGGTTCATCAGGGCCTCTCTGTTGGTGGGGGGAGGAAGCAAGAGACGTGTCACACTGCAGTAGAGCAATTCTGTACAGATATATTTATCTTTGGGTAAAATACAAAATTATAGAAAAATAAAGTGGAGTTTATCTTATTGAGAGAAACAGCATGTGTTTTACATGGATGAGATGGGTTGGTTTCTTAAGGCCACATGTCAGTCCCAGAAGACATTATTATGGCTTGATCCCAAGACTAACGTATGACAGTTTTATCTGCTGCCACACAGCAAAAATGGGGGGATATCAGGACTCCCATCACAGCCGGTCACATTATACCGAGACGACGCTACCAGTAGGGGAAGAAATCAGACAAACTAATTTTTAACCAACTGTGGGTTTTGAACAAGGGACCTCCTGATTTGAAGACCTACGCTCTGCCACTTTAACCAGTCCACCCCCTGCACTGACCTGACGGCCTCCTGGACCTTGGGGTGCCAGCTCATGCCCAGGTAGTCGTTGCTGCACCACACCGTGATGTCCTTGCGCTTGCCCGAGCTCATGTCAAACGCCTTGGGGAACGACGTGGCGTCCCGCATCACATTCTTGAATATGCGGTAGGTGTGGTCCTCCTTTTTCTTTTGCAGCTGGCGTGAGAAGTAGCTCTCGTAGTCAAAGTGCTTGTCACTCTCTGGGGTAATAGCAAGAGAGAATGATTGACTTGTTTAGTTGATTTTATCATCCAACCTTCTTTCTTTAACAAGATAAGGGGTGAAATAAACAAGAGGCAGCAAAAAGAATAGTGGTAGGATATTAGTATGTTTAAAAAGTAATATTAAAAACAATTTTTTTGAAAAATTTCATTTGTTTAATTTTCCCCCCACTCTAAATTGTTCCTGCTCAACCTTCTCTTGAAGGCATTTCCATCTGTAGGAGCTTCCTCTCTCAAAATTGTTCCTGAAATTGGGGAGCTTCTACACTTCATCATATTGAATCACAAGACACTTGACCCCTTGACATTCTTCAGTGAAATCGGAATGCTATCCTTTTTAGTTTACTAAAAATCTCAAAATTAATTGATACTTGACATCAGTGTGTTACAATATCACAAAAAGAATCTCAGACTCACCAGTTTTCTCCTTGAGATTGTCCATCTTGGGGACATCCTCCTGAACCTCGGGGCTGGCGCGCGACACAGAGAACTTGGACTCGGCCAGGAACGGGCACTGGGCACCGGCGGTCGCCGGGCTGTTCTCAGGCAGCATGGCAGGTCTCATTGTCTCGCTCTGAACTGACGCCTGGGAGGAGGCCTTTGCTGCCTGGGTGGTCGGCGCTGCAGAGGCTGAGGGAGGACAAGGGGAGAGAGGGGGGAGTGGTTAAAGATAACGACCATTACTTTGCCCTGTAGGAGATATTAAACTAGGAGAGAGCTTCAGTTTCTCCAAACAAAGAGTTGACACTGGTTGGGCACACATTGTGCTTAGACATGTCATCCTTTTAGTTGTTGCAAATAGCTGTCCTTATGCTTAAATCCTAGGATATAATAGTATGAGGTCTCTGTATTTTTTATTACATGTATAATGAGTACAACAACATGTTACAGTATTTCAATTTCTTGATCATCTTTATATTCTCGAGATGTTGGACTACATGCTTTATTGAACAATTCAACGGCTCACTTGCAGATAATCACTTAATACATGGCATTGTACAGAAGAAATTATATGAAGAGAAAAAATCTTAAATGCAAAAAAAAAAAAAAAATTAACAACAACCACAACACCAACGACACCAACAAAAAAAAAAACCCCAATAAAAACAAGAAGGATGAGACTAGAGGCCTGACCCTGCTCTCCCTTGAGGAAGCTCTTGAGGCGATACGTCTGCCGCATGTAGGGACAGGTGTCCGCCTTGCCCATCAGCAGGGGAGCGAACTGGCGGATGCCGTTCAGGGACAGCTTATTCAGGAACGGGCACGACTTCATGGCGGCCATCTTGACAGACAGTTGTCACTGGAGCCGGGGTGGAGAGTCTGTGATCTGAGGTAGGGAGTAGCAGAGAGAAATAAGATTAAGATTAAGACAAGGAGTGATTTTTGAAGTACAAAGAAGAATTGACGGGTGGCTGTTCACCTCAAAGAAATGGGGAAAAGGGGGAGGGAATGAGAAGGAGGGAGAGATAGAGAGAGAAAAGAGTTGAATTGAGGTCGTTGTATAAAGTTTAACCGCAGCACTATGAGGGCGGGCCCCAAAACCGACGTCTGATAATTGTATGTGATAGATAGATAGATAGAGAGAGAGAGAGAGAGAGAGAGAGAGAGAGAGAGAGAGAGAGAGAGAGAGAGAGAGAGAGAGATAGAGAGACGCACTCAACATGAGCTAGAGGCTTCCTCTGAGAGATAAATACGGTCATACGGTTTCATAAAGTATCATGTGTCCTCAGGATATCTTGAAGAATCTATACTGAGATGGGGGAATCTGCGGAGGTTCGAACTCCATACCTCCGGCTAGTCAGTCTTTATCCCTTACCGACTGAGCCACCAGTGCAAGCAAAAAAAACAACAACAACACGCAAGTAACTTCCACAGATAAATCAGCAGAATCCGATAAGCTCATCTATTCACAGGGAGGACTCATTCTCCCCACAATGGCTCAGGCCAAGCGTGTGGGACTTCAGTCCAAGCTGTTGCCAGCCAAGCCAGGTTTCAAACCACTTTTCAATCGCCCTAAACCCTGTTTTTGACTGCACATCGCTGCCATTGTTATCTCATCAGAGATAACAGTATCCTCTTTTGATTGGATACTTTTCAAGCCGCAAGATCGCAAAGCCCGTAGTGACACCAACAAAACCAACGTTAAACAAGGTCGCATTATTGGAGATCGAACCTCCTTAATAACAAACTGACGACTGAACACCCCCCCCCCCCCTCTCATACGCATCCCTGAACTGTAGAAATTAGAGACGGTGATAAGTCGATAAGCCTATTAGTCAGTTGACAAGATTGTGCAAATTTTCTGATCCTATAGAAGAGGCTCGCATATTTGCTATAATGACACATTCCAATTAAATTTGAAGACAAATAGAAAGATGTCAATACTTTTGTCCACTCTCTTAATAGCATTAAGTTAATCTTTCTTATTATTGTCGATGTCATTATCTCTTCACAGCTGGTTGCAATGTTTTTGAGAGCTTCTTTTCTTCAAACATGTCGCAATGACGCATTATATAGAATAAAATGATATGGTATAATATAGCAAAACACACTATAAATTATATATTATTGTACTTTGTAGCAACTCTTTTGTGTCTTTCTGAAAATCTAATTTTGTAAATACCTTTAATCCCTTAATGCTTAGTTGCAATGTTTTGGTACGGAAATTTATCATAATGTTGTCGGTCTCTAATGCAAAACGTAAATTAAGATTATAAATCAATAATTAAGTGGCTAATTAACCCATATAAGCTTCTTGAATATGGCAAAACTACTTTCTACTGGTCTGTATTCCTACAGAAAGAGATACTGTTTTCGTTCACCGCGCATTACACGGCTGTTCTGTTCTGATCAGGTAAGGCGCTCCTTGTGTCACGTAAATGTGAAAAGGTTGGGGAAATTGACGCTTGCAAGAGGACACAACCAAGTCTACCCTCACACAACACTGAGAGACTAACAGAGCGGAAGAACCCTGGATCATTAACTGAGCCAATATCCTGTGGCGGGTGGGATAGGGACACCAGCATCAAAGGAAATAACTATGGACTTTATTATCGACTAATGGGAGTAGCTTCTCTTCAACGTTGGACCTCCTTTAAACATTAATTTGTATCAGTGTTGTATATATATGACCAGCTGAGATAGCAGTCATGGTATCCCCGCCTGTCTCGTTTGAGGCAAAAAATAAAATAGTCAGACGCCAGTCTTGGGGCCCCTTACACAATATAGCCCAAAATTATGGTGCTGACGTTGGACGATAAACCATCCTAACTCATTTCTGTAGTGACGCCATAAGTCGACCCGACGGGGGCAGGTGGCTACGTTGTACTTCAGACCCTCGGTCTGGAAAGCCGGCGGGTGGCATCTACCATCCGTATTGATTTTTTACGGTGATTCCTAGCTAAAACCCGGTCGCCATCTGCTCTGCGTATTTGTATAGAGGAGCCTGAAAGCAAACAGATTATTTATCACACTGGAATAGGACAGATCACTCGTAATAGGGGCCGCCTGATAGCGCAGTTGGTAAAAGTCTGAGCTGGCGAGCAAAGGGTCGAGCAAGTTCAAATCCAGAGGGGATGTCGCTTCTTTTCCTGTCTGCGCAGCTTAGATAATTATTCGGGAAACCAAGAACTTGATGGATATAATAAAAAATGGGGTGGGGGTCCGAGGGTAGAGCATCGGCTTCATGCGCAGGACGTTCATGGTTCGACCCCCTTCCTACTTGTTCGATCGGTGGAGTATTTAGCATGTGAACAACCAAGTCCTGGATATCCCGCCTCTCTGGTGTCCCATCGCCGTAAAGGACTTTTCTTGAGACTAGTTCGCTTATTGGGCGGTATCAATTATACATTGTAGCATATAATGTGCCACGGGGATCAAAACGTCACGCAGATGTTAAGTTAACCCTTCAATGTTCACTTTATTTTGTAATAATCGTTCGAACCTTAAACTATATCGATAGTAAACATTTTGGAATGTGACCTAATTTCTTCTCTTAATGACAACATCAAATATAGCATTTGCATTGTCAGCGAGTCTTTTTTTCCTTTTTAATTTTTGTTTTGTTGATGTTTGATAACAGAAATCACAATTATCCGATTTCTTCGCCTCGTTTTTACAAAAGCTGTTGCCATCGTTATATCGGCTTTACCAGAGATCAACTAATATGTATAAATTGAGTACGGTCTTACAGAGATACCACAATAGCAGCGACATGATAATGTCTTGTGTTAATACAGTGTAGATCAATAATTGTTTAACCAAGCTACAATGCCACGATAAATACACCCTTTTGAGTATTTCGAAAATGGATGACTAATGTATACTTTATTGTGTTCAGAACAAAAGACAAAATTATTTTTTATGACGTTTAAATTCGGATTTTTCCATTAGATTGAAAATAATAGAAAGTCTTTTGAAGATAACAAACTACGTCACTTTATTGCGTATGGATAAAAAGATAAAAATGGTTAATAAGTATACTTTGTTCACTGTCGTTTCTTTTCAGTTCGAAGGTCTAGAACTCAACAAAACAACCAACAGTTAATGTTATACTGGGATTGAATAAGTGGAAAAACAACAGCAACAACAACAACAACAACAAAATAATAATAATAATAATAATAATAATAATAATAATAATAATAATAAACAACCTACTACTACTACTACTACTACTACTACTACTAACAATAATAACAACAATTGCAAAAAGAAAATAATGATTTTTTAAAAACCACACTTTTTATGATAAGATTTCAAACATAATATAATCATTATATAAGACGAACAGTCTGGGGCAAAGTGAAGCTTCACGGTTGAGTAGAAAACAAAAGATTTGCACCGTAAAGCTAAAGAATACACCGTTCATAAGGGCAAACACTGGAAATCGTGACCAGGAAATGTATGCCTTTTTAAGTGCTTGCAACATATCAGGCATTTGTCTCTCCCAAGAAAAGATAAAAAAAAAAGCCCAAGTTGTTCCTCTTTACTCATATAATTATGGGGCGTTTATTTATAACAACCTACTACTACTACTACTACTAACAATAATAACAACAATTGCAAAAAGAAAATAATGATTTTTTAAAAACCACACTTTTTATGATAAGATTTCAAACATAATATAATCATTATATAAGACGAACAGTCTGGGGCAAAGTGAAGCTTCACGGTTGAGTAGAAAACAAAAGATTTGCACCGTAAAGCTAAAGAATACACCGTTCATAAGGGCAAACACTGGAAATCGTGACCAGGAAATGTATGCCTTTTTAAGTGCTTGCAACATATCAGGCATTTGTCTCTCCCAAGAAAAGATAAAAAAAAAAGCCCAAGTTGTTCCTCTTTACTCATATAATTATGGGGCGTTTATTTATAACAACCTCATCATCACCGTTATCATCAGTATCACGATTTTCAACATAACCATGACAATCATTATTTTTATAGTCAAAATTATTATTATTTTCTTCTCCTCCTCCTCCTCCTCCTCCTCCTCCTACTACTACTACTACTACTACTACTACTACTACTACTACTACTACTACTACTACTACTACTACTACTACTACTACTACTACTACTACTATTATTTTACTATCATCATCATCATCATCATCATCATGACAACCATTAATATTATAATCACCACTGCTACTTAATTTCATTACCGCTATCGTCCTTATCAACAATATTGCTAGTATACTATCGTCATATAAGCACAATTTACTTACCGACTGTGGATGGGTGATCGAGCCGAGTCCTCTCTCTGGGTGTGTGTTTGCTCAAGTGTTTAGCCGAGTCACGGTGGTCAACTCAACCGGGCCAGAACGGCAGAGGTCTGGTGTGGTGCTTTACACTGAAAGCGACGCACGCTCGTCTGGGACGGAAGGGAAAAATACAAAAAAAAACATAGAATATCGAAGAGAACTAATGATTGGCATAAAGTTTGTACAGAATACAAGATAAAGGATAAAGCATTATGATACCGTGCAAAAAACTCGGATCGTATTTCTGAGGACAATTCATTAGTCATGCAGAAAACAAATTCATTAAATCTTGCAAAGAATTGTCCATAATCCTTTTCAAGAATAACCCAAAGCCTGGAAAAAAACAACTTGTATCAAAGGAAAACGCATCAGCTTCCAAGAAGTATCATATAACCTTGAAAAAAAAAACCTAACTAATTATCGTTGCGAAGTATGAACTCATAGTTACCACGATATGACTCATTGTTTTGGTAAAACGAATAACGAATAACGACAACGCAAATTAGGTCTTTAGATCTTATACATGAACTACCTAGAACAGCGATGAGTTATAGTTTCTCGTCTAATCCGTTTAAGGAAACTTTCAGAGATAAAATGTGTGTTTTATCCTCTCCATCTCTCTATGTCTCTGTCTGCCTCTTGGTGTGCCAGGGTCTGTGTCTCTATCTATGTCTCTCTTTCCCTTCCATCTCCGTAAACTCATTTCTTTCTCACCCTCCTCCGATCCTATCTTTCTCCCTTCCTGTCATTCTCTGCCAGTCTGTCTCAGTGTATGCTTGACTGTCTGTCTGTCTGTCTGTCTGAGTTGCCCTTCTCCTCGCCCCAATTACTACCCAAAGGTTATACATTTAAATAACCCGGGATATGATAAAATCTGACAGTCGAATAAATAATTATTGGGGATTTTCGGATTAACATATAATTACTGCAGCGTCGTCGGCGCGTAATCCCGCATGCAGCCTTAAATTTCCAACAAACTGGCGGCTTTTAAGATTGAAACTTTTAATATAAATGTGTGATGTTATATAAAACAAAACAAAAATTCACTTAAAGCCGTACATTAGCTTGCTGGTAGGTCTACGGGTAAGATAACCCTTCAAGTAAAAAAAAATGAAATAAAATGTTTCCAAGATCATTATCTAGACACACATAGGGTCGTTAGTACATGTACAACGAGGCGGTAGCTTATAACTTAAAAGCCTTCGTAATCGCATGTTCATGTATGGCGAGTTGTATGCTACCGCGACCTTGTTTTGTGATATTAATTTGTATTATCAATATCGTATCCATCAATACTTTTCTTCTTATCATATTATTATTATTATTATTATTATTATTATTATTATTATTATTATTATTATCATCATCATCATCATCACCACTTGTAACTAGTATTAACAAGTTCGTCGTTCATACCGTTTTTGTTGTTGTTGTTACAGCTATTGTTGCTGTCGGTGTTGTTCTTCAGGATAGGCGTCAGTTGCTCTTTAAGTTGCTGCTATTGCAGCTTATGTGTATGCGTGTGTGTGTGTGTGTGTGTTTTTTTTTTTTTTTACAACTGTAAGTGTTGGTTTACGTAGTTATTTCAACAACAAAAATCGGACTCACTGAAGCCCAGGAGGACTCGTGCTGATGACGTGAGCTGAGCCGGCCGGTGCCTGAATCTATCTGACGATGTAGGATAGCGACAGCGATTCTCTTAGGGAACTGCTGGATCAGCTAATATCCGTCAGTCAGATGGTCTGTCGAGTGTCAACACTAGATCTCTGCGCTCTGAACTGTCGGAAAGTGATGCACAGATTTTTCCCCCGGGCCGTGCCTTATAAGCGGCCGGTCGGGTCGCCGGATCTTGGTTTTCATTGGTTAGGTTTGTAAGACGTAGGGTTTGGATCTGGTGCAGGGGGGAGCAACGTGAGGATGTGGGTAGGGGTGAGGTGTGGGGCGCTGTTTTATAATGCAGCAGGTAGCTAGATGGAGAGGGTGTGGATTTTACAGTAGCGGAAAGGAGATAAGTGTATGTAAACATTTATATAAAAATATCGCCGTATAGGATCCCCCAGGGGAACCTAGGAGACGATAAACCCGGAGAGACGGAGAGAATTCTCTCCCTCCTTCTATAGAGAACATATATAAAAATTTTGAGTTCTTTCCAGTTGTTCGACCACACAGAGAGAGATAGAGAGAGAGAGATAGAGAGAGAGAGAGAGAGAGAGAGAGAGAGAGAGAGAAAGAGAGTGCAAAGAGAGGTAGAGATCGTCAGAGACAAATATTGGTAGATAAGAGTTAAGTTGAGTTAGTCAGCAGTATTATTAGTCTATATTATGGACGGGCCTCAAGACTAACTTCTGACAATTTTATGTGACCGATCGGAGAGACCACTATAATTTATTGTGCTGGCGTTAGGCGTTAAGTAAGCAACTCAACTGAACTCATATAAACCAACGTCAAGCCGACACTGGCTGTGTCTAAGAGTAAGATTAATTTTATTCCGGACTACCTTTATCATAACGGCTTTTTTTAAAGCCTCGTTGTATTTTTCACTTTTTGACAGTTCTATAAGTTCTGACATTCCAAAGGGTCTTATGATTACTCCATGTTGTGGGAAAGCGCCCATACATACCCCTCCACCATCCTCAATCTCACTCCCACTAGATTCTCAAAGGCAAAGAGATAGAGATAGATAGATAGAGAGAGAGAGAGAGAGAGAGAGAGAGAGAGAGAGAGAGAGAGAGATATTGCTTGTACTGCCTTTACATAACCTTTGAGGGTGGGGGACTCTCTTTTAATCCCATGTTTTGGACCAAAAAAAAACAACAACACGCAAACGCGAGCGTTAGTTACCCAACCGGCTTAGGGCAATTTGAATCACATGATAGAACAATAACAATGTACGTCAGGTGAGAGTGGCCTGGATTATCTTTGGACAAAGGAATAGCAGCTGGAAACATAGAAAGCCCCATCGACCGATGAAAAGGGTCCAACGTATCCTTCAAAGAAAAAAAACATGAAGACATCATGTGACTTTTGACCCAACCCGAAGCAATTTGAACAGTGGGGTTTCCACTGTGCACTATTCACTGTACACTTCTTCCTGGTCCGCTTTTTGTTGAGTCGTCACTGGTTGTCAGCATGCCTAAGATTCCACAAAATTCAAGACTCGAAATGAACAAAGTTGAATTTGTCAGAATAACATCTGCAATTCAGGTTATCCAATAGAATAGAATTGGATCTTTTGTTGTTGTGGGTTTTGAGTCACCTCTGTTGCCTAACTAAAATCTCTCCATTTCAGAAGATTAACTTACCATTCACCCTCTCTCTCTCTCTCTCTCTCTCTCTCTCTCTCTCTCTCTCTCTGTCTCCCTCTCTCTCTGTCTCTCTCTCTCTCTCTCTCACTCCCTTGAGATGATTTGGTATCATTGCTTGAATACAAAACCAAAACACGGATAAGACAGCAGACATAAATAGGAGGTATACATCAGATAACAAAATCAAAGAATCAAAGCATAGATGGACTGGCCATATAGCAAGAATGCCAGACAATTATCGATTGACACAAAGACTAAGAGTCATTGTTTGACAACCTATAATGTTCCAAAGAAGAAGATGAAGACAAGGCTGAGGTGGAGATATGAAATTGTACATGAGTTAGGAATGCAATGAATGGATTAGGCAGGCGATTGTGGTTGCTGAAAGACGAATCGAGTGGGAATCCGTCATAGATTTAGAATAAGAACTGGACGTTGCAGTAAGAATGGCATTAAGGTCTAATTTTCAGGAGATAGGGCACGCTAACTGAGATTTGAACCTAGCACCATATGCTTTTTTGTCTAACGACTAAGCTATCTGGGAATATTTACGGCACAGTGAGACTTAGATTATCGACAGAATGAAAATAAATTGAAATGGTGAAGAAATATTTTTTACAGACAAAATTTAAACCTTCGTCATTTTTCATCAAGTAATCTAAGACCACCAGATCATGGTCGAATCTCGGACCTCCTTACTCCTGTATCCACAGTGAGTGCTCAAACCTGGACTAAGTCACATTGTGGCCTCTACACGCATCTGCTCCGGAAATATCATGATAGGGTTGCATCTAAGAAATGACATGATATGCCAACAGGTCCTAGGTAAGTCTGTATGGGTATCAAAATAATTATTCAGATCTTGTACAACGTACAACAACCCCCCCCCCCTTTTTTTTCCTAAAAAAACAAACAAAACTATACCAAAAAAACAAAAACAAACAAACAAACATACAAAATAATACAAATCAAAGCCCCAAAAAACACCCCCCCCCCCCCCATATCCATCCAAAACACAAACCTTTACATTTTAAGTAACATAAAATTATGTGATCATACTTTAAGGTGAAGGCTGTTCGAAAGCCTGTTAAAGACAAGTCAACCCAGGTCATTGACCATAGGTTGATCATGTGGTTTCTACCTTCCGCTCGCCACTTGGGGTTAAGGTCATGCACGTATAATTCACCGGGGTTATACCATAGTGTTTTTCATGTGTTTTCAAACGGAAAGAAAAGACATAATTTTATGTCTGTGGGTTTCTCACAGTGGTATGGTTAAGTGAGATGGTTTTTTAACGTCCTACGACGCCATTATAATGGTCTATGTAAAGGACGGGCACCAAAAGTAGATTATATTTTTACGTGCTGCCATACACAGACAGTGTGGAGACTAAGAATGCTGTCTCAGCTGTTCATGTTATGGTGCTTATACCGATAGCTATGCAACCAGTAGAAAAAGGACAAAACGTTATTTACCGTTGATTTCACTCACTCTCTGTCTAGTCTCTGTCCCCCGTTCTCTCTGTATCTGCCCCCCCCTCCCTCCCTTTCTCTCTCTCTCTCTCTCTCTCTTCTCTGTTGAAGGTTTTCAAAATTCCCAAAGAAATCCTATTCGGGTCCCAAGCTGTAAGTATGAACAAGGTGTAGATCTAGGCCTATCACTTCCGCCGGAGACAGCGGCAGCCATCATGACTTTGGTATCGCACAACCATAAACGGTACTATAGATTAGCAAAACCGATCCAACTAGTGTAGCACTAAGAGTAGGAGTTGAATTTGTTTTTACGTCACGTCAGGACAGTAGTGGTTAAACATGTATTGTGCCCATGATACCCAAACAGTTAATACATTACACCAGTAGTAACGGTGATTCGTTTATCTATCTGAGTGGTAAACCCATAAAACGTGTGCATAAAAAGATTGGTTAAAAACAAGCATATACAGCATTTTAAAAGATCCATTCATTATCAGTTATATAGACTAACGGAGTGCGTATGTGACACATATACTTATGTCAACATCACAGCTTTTCGCGAGTAATCCCCCCCCCCGGATAGCGTGCTTTTCAGATCTCAGTCATCGCACCAAGTGACAGGTCTGGAATTTGTCTGGAACCATCGAACCAACATGTCTGGCGTTTTCTGCACGATGACTGTGATAAAGCCAAGCTAGCGAAGTAAAACACTAAAAACAGACTATAACACCAAGAAATTAAAGGAAAAAAAAAAACAGACAGACACACACACAAAACCCAGCTTGCAACAGCCAAAAATAGTATTGCGAACCCCTCCGGCATAAATTGAGTTTAAATTTAATTTTTGTGCTGACATTTATAAACATTTTAATGACTCAGGCATCTTTTAGATTCTGTTTCTTGACTTTACAAGAGAGTAAAATAAGGCACTTATAAAAAATGTAAACAATAAATTCTGTAAATTCTAGTGAATTGTCGGATTTTCAAAATATCTCTTTTACTTTTAGCGAAGACCACCCCTTTCTTTTCGTCTTCGAAGCTCCCCTATCCTATAGGGATCATATACACGTCTAGATTTATAATAATTGTGCGGCCCTATAGAAGTGAGCTTTATTTCAGTCGAATCCATGAAAAAACATTCATCAGACAGTAGATTCTACTTTATTTAACATATACCTAGGAAGCGTTAAACTATGGGGAAGGAATATGGTAGAGCTTTGACGGTTCGACGAAAAAAAATTTGAACAAAAACACCTAGCTATATAGTGCTAAATACATACACAGAAAAAACTTGGACATAAACGAGCCGAGAGGCAGCAACACTATAGAGTATAAACACTCTCCTATAGAGATCATGTGAGATCAGGCGACAATATAGATCACTTAAAGAAGAGAGAGAGAGAGAGACAGACAGACAAACATAGAGAACAGACAGACAAACATAGAGAACAGACAGACAGGGACAGATACAGAGAGAGAGAGACAGACAGTAGAGAGAGAAGAGTTCTGCCAGTTTATAAAATTGTCGGTCTTAATTTGGCACTTCGGTCAGTGACCTTCATGTACTTGGGACTTGTTTGGTCAACAAATAAAAATTAGAGAGGAACACACACACACACACACACACACACATATATATATATATATATATATAGAGAGAGAGAGAGAGAGAGAGAGAGAGAGAGAGAGAGAGAGAGAGAGAGAGAGAGAACAGACAGACATAGAGAAAAGATACAGTCACTGATACATAGTCTCGCAACAATAAAACGTGACTAGCAAAATTAATGGAAACAATGTACATTTGGTTATACTTGGTGGGTGCTCTTTGGTACTCAACGGGTATTGAGATGTCACGACCTGGCACTCCACACAAAAAGATTTCCTACTTAATGTACGGTACATCATTTGCTTACATTATCGTAGGAAACTCGCAACTCTTTCGATCTTAGTTTGGGTGCTATTAGGGTCCTTTATTGTTTTGATAGCACCGTAAGGTACCAAGAAAAAACACTAACCAGCACAATGCAAGTAAGAGAGAAAGAAAGTTATGTAAAAAAAAAAAATTATTTAGTGCGGAATCCAATGTTCACAGAAAGCGCGGTGTGTTTAGTTCTAAACTCTTTTTTCACATTCTGTGTGTCTCTTGACTTAATTAATGCTGCCCTTCACTTCGGATAGACAAAGGCAAGCACGCAGTTCGCATTGATTAAATGACCAGACTTTCTGAGAGTGATAAAGGGTGCGACACTCATCTAATATAAATAGGGGGAAGAGAGACAATGACAGCGAGTGGTAGATAGAGAGAAGGCCCGAGAGACGGAAAGAGAGAGGGGGGCGAAAGAGATAGAGATAGAGAGTGTATGTGTGTGTGCTTTAGTTTTTGAAAGATCCACGATTTTCTTCTTGCGGATATTAATTTTACCAGTAGGAATTACTTTGTATAGCAGGTGTCACTTTATATAACAGAAGAAGTTACTGTGAATAACACAAGTTTCTTTGTATAACAGTAGGAGTTACTTTGTAAAGCAGGAGTTACTTGTATAATAAAAGGAATTACTTAGTAAAACAGAAGGAGTGGCTTTGTATAACATAAGAATTGAGTTGTGTTGAGTTGCATGCTTGCTTAACGCCCAACATTAGCTATAGGCTATTATGTGGATGAGCTCCAGGACGGGCTCCAAGACAGGCGGAGAGGGGGGGGGGGGGGGGGAGGCCGACAGAGGGCGGGGGGGGGGGGGGGGGGGGGAGAGAGAGAGAGGCTGGATTCATGTCTCAGCCGGTCACATCATTCTGACGCAACCAGTAAGGAAATTGGACAAATGTAGTTTTGACCAATCGTGGGTTTCGAACCGCGGACCTCCTGGTCGGGAAACCAAACGCCCTACCACTTGAGACAGATAAGAGCCAAGTCCCCCATGTACAACAGAGCGCGACAGGTCATGGGGCTACATTGCGAGGTCAAGATTTTGCTGAGTGTTGAACTATTCAAAATCAGCCAAGCATGACCTGGCGCTCACGTGATGCTAGGCGATTCAAAACAAAAACATAGAACTCCACATACTTTGTGTCACAAAAAAAAAAAAAAAAAAAAAAAAAAAAAAAAAAAATGTGTTATGAAAGCAAATTTGTATGAATATAGAGATATGAATTTTGCCTTGATACGATTAAAGGGCATAAGCGCCAGCTAACCTAATGGCGTTTAAGTCCTTTTATTATACAAAGGCGGGACAGTTTTTGGAAAAACTAAGCTGCACGTTGTGAACTTATAAATATAATATCCTGAGGCGCAGCAGCAAACTCCCTCAGAAAGTTTCCCACACATCTCAGTTCAGTGTGGTCCCTAAAGCGCTCTCTTTCTTCTCTGTGCATTATTTTTGCTCTTCTTAATTTTGTTTTTCCTTGACTGTGTCTCTGTTTCAAACTAGTTACAAAAATAAAAGGTTTGTTGTCGCAGCCGGTATGTTTTGTTTCTTTTAAAATAATATGATTGTATTACTTCAATAAATAAAACAAACCTTTTTGTTCATACGCAAACCAGAGTTGTCAAGTTTAAACTTACGTTTCAAATAAATTAAAACCAATTTTTGAAATACCTACCCCCCCCCCCCCCTACCAGATGCCTGAAATTCGACACCTAAATTTAATTTTAATGCACATAATGATCGTAAAGAAAAAGCACACACAAAATAAATATAAAAGCAATTCCGCACTATTTATCTGAAAAATGTTAGAATTATTTCATTTTCATTAACAAAAACGATGTTTTCAACCCCCTCCCCCTTAAAGCAAAGCTGACTTTGGTTAGATCCGCTTCCAAAAATAAAAAAAGACGAGGCAGATTATGGTTGAGCCAGTTGTTTACCGTTAACTATCAACACTGCATAGATCTAGGCTTTACTGCGGACGGGTTAAAAAACTAGACTAACGTCAGATAATTTTACATATTGTACTTCAGACAGTGTCTGGAGACTCCAGGCATTATAATTAAAACCTCCTGGAAATTATTGACTGGACATTTTAAGCGAAGATCTGTGAAGGCCCAGATGATGCGAATATAACGCCTTAGTTATTTTTTACGAAGGTTAGTATCTGTGGCTTGAAGAAAGTATCTTTTTTCCTTACTCAAACTAAAAACACAACCTTAAGTCGAGATATAGACACACACCAACACACACAGACACACGCCAAAAAGACATATCAATTATGACACCATCCCATTAAAAATATGGTGGTGTTTTGTTAACAAAAGTAATTATTATTAGTGTTATCATCATCATCGTTTTACATTTATGCAACGAGATCACACAACCAGGAATTTCTCCTGAATTGCTACCATTGGAGTTGGGAAAGGGGGGGGGGGGGGTGGGGAAAGGGGGGGGGGGGGTATTCCTTACGATCCAACCCCTGTCGTTCTGACGCTTATTCTGATCACATGTGGGAGCAGTCATTAACTTTTCTACAATAATTCCATATGTATATAAAAACAAAAAACAAAACAAAACAAAAACTAGAAAGATCCCTTTCAGCAGAGAAGTCAATGCAGTTCACATGACTGGCGATTGTGAGGTCTCAATATCTTGAGAGTCTTGTGACTACGTGGGGGGAAAAAAGTGCAAAACACACACAAAACATGAATACCGATGTTATAACATCTTCACTCATGGCTTCCGTTTTTTTTTTTAATGTAATTCAGACCGCAGGCACCCAATAGAGACGGAAAACAGTCGGGTGCTTTTGGAAAGGCTTATACCAGTTGGAATAAGTGGGGAAAGGGGGGGGGGGGGGGAGAGAGAGAGGGAGGGGGGGGGGTCTATCCCCTGTCTTTTTCTTTTGGGAGGGTGGGAAAGGGGGGAGAGAGAGAGAGAGAGAGAGAGAGAGAGAGAGAGAGAGAGAGAGAGAGAGAGAGAGAGAGAGAGAGAGAGAGAGAGAGAGAGAAATTGGTGTTTGAGTTAAATACAGGTCAAGGTTTTCCTTTTCCTTCTTTTTTCATGATGGAGGATGGGGAGGGGAGCTGGGGGGGGTGTATGTGCATGTGGGATAAAGAGAGAGAGGGCGGGGGAGAGAAAGAGTTGAAGAGAGAGAGGGAGAGAGAGAGAGAGAGAGAGAGAGGGAGAGAGAGAAAGAGAGAGAGAAAGAAAAAGGGAGGAGAGAAAAAGAGATAGAGGGAGGGAGGGAAGGAGAGAGGAAGGGGGAGGAAGGAGGTAAGAATACGGCCAAATTATTTTTTTTTTTTACAGTACGAGACACTTCGTGACAGAATAAATAATTCTCATTCTACTTAAAGTACCAAATCACTATTTTTGTGTCTAAAACTTTTGTATGGACTCTCTTTACAGATGGAAGTAATCTTTAATGGCCAAAAATCCGTTTTTTTTCTTTCTTTTTTTCTCTCGTTTCTTTTGTTACTTTTTGCTTTATTTCATGTGTTTATTTTTTATTCATTCATTTTTTTCTTTCTTTTTTGTTGTTGTATCTAAACCCAATTTAACGCATATAGAAGTAACCCCCTCTCTAGATCACGACTAATATGTTACTAAATATATAACACACAGATAAGTAATTAGTTTTCGCTACCCTTCCCCCACCCCCCTTTTGGCAGTTTATCTGCCTGCATAAAATATTCTATGCAAGTCGGTTGTCATATCAGAACAATATGCCTGTGTGAGTAGCATACGGGTAGAATGGATGAGCCAGCTTCAATTATCACCCAGGACACACTTCACGATAAAGCTAAATCGCTTACCCTGCACAATAATAGACTTCAAAGTTTTAACACTTGTGCATAATTTTAGTGAGATGATTTACTAAAATCTTTGCAAAGTCCCCATATAGATTTCGACTGCAGTCGAAATAAACAGTTTAGGTGTCCATATTCAGATCTTCACAGCAAAAACAACAATACAAAATAATAATAAAAACAACGAATATAACAAGAACAACAACATCAATTACAGCTATCGAAAATTAGTTTTCCGTCCCCTAGATTATTGGAAAATCAAAAATCCTAAGAACATGACTGCATGACGGGGACGAAAACCGGCTGAGGTTTCGTGTGAGCCTGGACCTCGCGCTACTAACTCAAAATTAATACATGTACCAAGATAACTGAGGCTTGTTTGTTTCTCTGTCTTTTGCTCACCGTCCAACGCCAGCAAAATAAGTATGGTGCCTTATATTGCGGGCGGGTACAAAGACTAATGTCTGATTATTGTACATGCTGCTACACAGAGACATTTAATGGATACTGATTCCTGTCTCAGTCGGTAAAATTATACCTGACATCGATCCAACCAACAGAGGACAAAGTTAACCCCCCCCCCCCTCAAACAAAAAAAAATAATAATTATTTTAACCCGATCATGGGTGTCGAACCAGGGACCTCCCGATCGGGAAACCATGGCGCTCTGCCACTACGCTATCTGGTACCATTACTTAGCCGTCGCTCAAGAAAAGTGAGAAAGTCCTGGAAGGTAAACTAAGTCAGAGAAAGACAGAAAAGACGAGACGGAAATTGTTAATCATAAAGATGTCTAAATATATAATATATTGAGAGATAGCTCTGGGTTTCGTTTTCTAGGTTTCCCCGAGGGATCCTACACGGCGACAGGCAGCATTGATAGAAGACACAGGTTTAAGGTGTTAACACGACATGATATATACTTTCCTAGTCTATCTTAAGTTACCAGGCTAGCCGTCTTATTTCCTGATATTTTAGAGAATCTGAAGTTGAGAGAGACGATCGAGGGAGACAGAAAAGACAAACCTTCCCTGGATAGTTATTCACAAATTAAACGACGCAGCTGTTTCTTTCTTATTCTATTAATTTACTTAAGTCTGGAGATATGGATTGATCTCTCGTGGGGATTTTGTTAATTAATCAATCAACAACAAACAGCGAAAATGTATGAACGCCGATCAATCATAATGAAGTCAATGTAGTACTGAGATAGAACCCACCTGGTCAGCAGACTGTAGAGGCAGGACGTCTGTAAGTCACGGCAGTGTAGCAACAGGTCGTCAGGTTTGGGGTGTACAACCAGCGAGTAATAATGATAGCACGACAGCGACAACTAAAACCAGTGTGAGTATGGAGCATGCTGCTATTCTACTTGCCTGAGTGATACTTGCTACAAGTGTCTGCACAACCTGTCCATCGCCCTATATATACAAGTATACCACACAGTAGAAAGACTGCGCAAGCTCCGCACTGCCCAGAAAACAGTGAGTCGCGCGCACCATCCGGGTATCATACGGCGCGACTAATTGAGGGGCTTGCGATAATGGGACCAAGCTAAAACGAAGGCGATAGGTTACGGACTCTGCCCCGGCGTCCATGTCAGACGAGCGATATTTATTAGTGTTTTGAAAGAGTTCGTCTCTAAAACCAGCACTGACGCTCAATAGAGCAACTTCAAATTTTAATTAATAGGAAAACCCCACACAATGAGCTAAAGTTAGCGGTTGTAAATGATCCACTAGTGGTGAGTGGTAATACATGTATTAGTGATAGCAGTTGAAGTTAGTTATGATGATAACAACAACAGCAATACAACAATAACAATAACAGTAATTGTAATTGAAAAAGAGGAAGGGGGGTGAAAATGTGGTTAGGAGGAGACGGAGAACGCGAAATGGTGAAATGCAGAGAGACAGAGAAAAAAAGTAGAGAGAGGGAGAGAGAGAGAGAGAGAGAGAGAGAGAGAGCGAGAGAGAGAGAAAGAGAGGGAGGGAGAGAGAGAGAAAGATTCGGGGTGGGCGATGGGGAGGGTAGGAAGAGGAATTGTATGACAAACAGTTCAAAAATGTTCTACATTTCTCAGAAACGCGTCGGGTAAAAAAATCTGCGGTCTAGGATCTGGTAGACGTTAAATCCGGTGAGAGGGAGAAAATATTAAAGAGAAGAGGAACAATTTAGCCGCACGGGACGTTGTATCTGGGTCGCAGCAATGCTCATAAATTGCTCTATTTACAGTGTGTTTTCCAAAGTCCATATTTTTTAACCAATACAGATTTGAAAACTTCCGCTTTTTATCTTTCAAATATAACGTCTATCCCACCGCCTACATGTACGCGATGCGACTTCGTTGATTTAAGAAAATCGATAGACATCTACGGGTTTCACTTCACAGATTGCATTTCAAAGGCGTATACGTGCTACATAATCAAAGATAGATAGACAGATAGAGAGAGGGAGAGAGAGAATTTGGCGAAAAAAGGGTAACATAGAGGGACTGGGAAGGGGTATGAATCAGAACTATATGAGGAATAGTCCAAAATTGTTTCTAAATTTCTCAGAAACTTTTAGGGCAGGGAGTCTGCGGTCTAGGATCTAGGAGACGTTAAATCCGGAGAGTAAAAAACCCAACAAACTAAGAGTCGACCATTTTCCAAGGAGAAATTACGCCGCGCCTTGTGTGACTCACACGTTGGTTAAGACACTCGTTAAACAGCGACGGGTTTTACTATCGTGGCATAACATAAAACGAACAGAGGCTACGTAATAAGATATTTATCATTAGATAGATAGATAGATATTGCTAGATATAGATAGAAAGGCAAAGAGAGGTAGATAAATGGTTAAATAGATAAATATAAAGAGAGGGCGGAGATACCAGGACTCAACCAGTCACATTGTACTGACAGTGACACCGACCCAACCAATGGGACTAAATAGGACAAACACATTTTTTGAACGCTACTGGGTTTTTCAACCCGGGACCTCACGATTGGGAGATCGACGCTCTATTAAATGTACTGCACCAGGCACCCGTTTGTCCCGCTGAGACAGTGCGAATATACCAGGACTCCTGCCTCAGCTGGTCACATCATACTGAACGTGGGTCTCGAGCTTGGAACCTGACGATTGGGAATAGGGAGACCAACTCTCTACTACTTGCGTCATTTCGTCTCCCGATAAACCCTGAGATATTGTTACGATTCTGGAAGGAGCGAGGTGGCTCGGGTGGTAGAGTGCGCGACTTCTTAACAAGGGATTCTGGGATCTGTCGCAGATCAGGTCGCCTCTTTATGTACTCTCAATGTTTAGGGCGGTGTCAGTACATGTATAATGTCATCATACTGAGAAAGAAAGACAGCCATCCTGATTCCCCGTATAGGATGTCAGATCCACTATGGGAATCTAGGAAGAAAGAAGAGAGACAGAGACAGGGAGACAAAGAGACAAAAAGAGAGGGAGGGAGAAAGAAAAAGATAGCCCCGCACACTCTCTCCAACAAACTAAGAGTCGACCATTTTCCAAGGAGAAATTACGCCGCGCCTTGTGTGACTCACACGTTGGTTAAGAAACTCGTTAAACAGCGACGGGTTTCACTATCGTGGCATAACATAAAACTAACAGAGGCTACGTAATAAGTGAGTGAGTGAGTGCGTGAGTGAGTTTGTTTTACGGCACGTCAGCACGGTAACGGCTATGTTGTGCCCATGATGTCCTAAGACAGTTAATGCATTATACTAGTAGCAACGGTGACTCCTTTATCTCTCTGAGTAGTAAAAGCATAAAAATTGTGCGTAAAAGGTTTGGTTAAAAGTGAAGGGTATGTACAGTAGTTTAAAAGATCCATGTGTAGGATTATCACAGTTAAATTTTATTATATACACCAATGTCCTTCAGGTACCGAAGTAGACGCTGGGGACTAACATAAGTAAATATGCTCTCTAGAGGCTTGGAAGCCAGGTACAGATTTCTTTCCCGGTAAAAAACCGGACAATCAACCAGAATGTGACTAATGGACAATTGACAGTTGCAGGTATGACACAGTGGAGGCTCTTCACTCGTTAGATAGATAGATAGATAGATAGATAGATAGATAGATAGATAGATAGATAGATAGATAGATAGATAGATAGATAGATAGATAGATATTGCTAGATATAGATAGAAAGGCAAAGAGAGGTAGATAAATGGTTAAATAGATAAATATAAAGAGAGGGCGGAGATACCAGGACTCAACCAGTCACATTGTACTGACAGTGACGCCGACCCAACCAATGGGACTAAATAGGACAAACACATTTTTTGAACGCTACTGGGTTTTTCAACCCCGGACCTCACGATTAAGAGATCAACGCTCTATTAAATGTACTGCACCAGGCACCAGTTTGTCCCGCTGAGACAGTAGCTGGTCACATCATACTGAACGTGGGTCTCGAGCTTGGAACCTGACGATTGGGAATAGGGAGACCAACTCTCTACTACTTGCGTCAGTTCACCTCCCGATAAACCCTGAGATATTGTTACGATTCTGGAAGGAGCGAGATGGCTCGGGTGGTAGAGTGCGCGACTTCTTAACAAGGGATTCTGGGGTCTGTCGCAGATCAGGTCGCCTCTTTATGTACTCTCAATGTTTAGGGCGGTGTCAGTACATGTATAATGTCATCATACTGAGAAAGAAAGACAGCCATCCTGATTCCCCGTATAGGATGTCAGATCCACTATGGGAATCTAGGAAGAAAGAAGAGAGACAGAGACAGGGAGACAAAGAGACAAAAAGAGAGGGAGGGAGAAAGAAAAAGATAGCCCCGCACACTCTCCCTATAGAGAAAAAGAAAACGTCCTTAGGACCCATTGCTGGATAATGCTTGAAAGACATGGTGACGTTTATAAGGACAAAAAGACAATATATACACGAATAAGAATAAACCTGTCCGCTGCGGCAGAATAGATCAGTTCTGTCAGCGTGTTAACCTCTATCGTTTGAAAACATCCAGTTGATCTATACCCCATTTCGAAGTTATTCTCTCTCTCTCCCCATCCTTCAAAACTGGAGGATTGCAGACACTTCGGCGTGACTTGACGAGTGCTGTCTGACTGTATTAAGGAGAAGGGCATTGTTGTAGATCGCAAGGCTGAACTCGCTTTCCTTAGGTAAACGAAAACATAAAGAAGTAGAGAAACAAAGTACACGTGAACAGGCTTACATTTGGCTGTTACTTAAAGCTGCACCCACGAACACCAACAGGACACGCATAGGCCACCACCACGTAGAGTACACGTGTACCACGAACAGAGTTCATAACATGCCCAGATCCCTATATATGACGTGTCAATTTGTCATGTCCGGAGTTGGGATTTGAGGAGACCGTGAGACAGGTCACTGGCCATTTCAGCCCTCTCTGACTAGAGACCTTGTGATATCGGGATTCGTAGCGAAGGCGGGGACGATAGGTTGAGTTGAGTTTGTTGCTTATCGTCCAATGTCAGCAATATATAGACTATAATGTGGATGGGCCCCAAGACTGACGTCAGGAAATTGGATATGCTGTAACACACAACACAGGGCGGGGAGACTGGACTCGTCTCTCTTGCAGCCAGTCCCATTTAACCAATACCAAACCAACAAGTAGGGGGGTGGGGTGGAAGGTATATATAAGGGAATATACAATCTTAGCTCTGTACTAGGTGTATAGGCCCAATGGGAGATATAGCACCCCCCCCCCCCCAAATGGGTGCGATCAAGTCATTCGTCACCGTCATGTGGAACTCTATTGTCTCGGGGAGACTGATGCCCGCTGACAACTGGAAGCTTTTAATGTGGCAGGTGAGGGGCCATACATTCAGGCGGAAAAATTACGAGACTTCCCGGGGCAACTCTCGATAAACGCCAACGATGCTCATTTTAACTCCCAATACCCCCCCCCTTCTTTTTTATCCCAGAATTTTTTTAATACTGACCAAATTTAAGTCAATGTATTCGCTGTTTTTGTTTAGTTTTCATGTTGTTGTTTTTTTAGCTCTGTTTCGCTGTTATTGCTATTTGACACAAAAAACAACACCAAAAAACGAGTGTGTGTGTGGGGGGGGGGGTACTACCTAAGCACCAGCCTACATACATAAGTATGATCCCGGTAATCACAACCCATGTTGCCGCCTGATATGTTTTATAACACAGAACTGTAGCTGTTAAAGATCATTACATTCAGATCTCTTGGTCAAACTGGACTGGTTGTGTGTTTGCTGCTACCGTCCAGCGTCAGCATTATATAGAGAATATTGTGGACGGGCCTCATGACTAACGTCTGACAATTTAACGTGCTGCCATACAGTCGGGGGCGAAATCCTTTTAACAAATTTTGCCTCCTTATTGGGAGACGAACGCTTTTCCACTTGTGCCAGTTCCCCCC